>JAOWBP010004006.1:2225741-2315850 GCA_028571105.1 Tragopan temminckii
AGGCATTCAAGGCCAGGCTGGATGTGGCTCTGGGCAGCCTGGTCTGCTGGTTGGCGACCCTGAACATAGCAGGGGGTTGGAACTAGATGATCATTGTGGTCCTTTTCAACCCAGGCCATTCTGTGATTCCATGACAAGGTGCTGGGGAAGTGCAGGAATCGTATCTGAGGTTTCAATATTTGTCAAATATTTGTCAAGTATATCTTCAGATTTTTGTTCTCTTATTCTTTTGGTCAAAGAATGGGGATGGAAGCAAAGTGAGGGGCACGTTTATTTCAAAATCTAAAGGACAATGTGTTGAATTTCATATTTCTGTAACAACATGCACAGTGCTAATATGCACACAAGGAGCTGAAAAGCAATTATAGCAATCTAATATTGGAGATCAAAAGTGAGGCGAAGCAGGGGAATCAGGCATGAAATTTGTTCATTGTTCATTCCTCAGACTCAACATGAACGTGTTTGTACGGGAAACTTGGGCTGCGGGGAGTTGCATCACGCAGTCACAAAGCTGTTCTTTGAAAGAAGCTTTTTACATTAAAAAACAAACAATAACAACAAGAGAGTTCTTCTGACGGATCACAGATGAAGCAAAGCGATTTTATTTCCTGCCATAGGAACTGGTTAAGAGAATTAGAAGCTGTCTGAGGCATCAAGCTGGGTGTGGTAATGAGATGGGTTATAAATAATGTCATTAATTCACATGTCCTGCTAACATGTGCCACTCCAGTTAACATACAAATCCCAAACCCCTCAAATGCTGACCTCGTTGTCAGAGGATCTAATAGCATGGAGCCTACTTTGCACAGATTTGCTAGCTAGAATTGGTAATAATTATGTGCCAGCATTTCAGTTCCCAAACTAAAGGCAGAAGGATTTCTGTCACCAGAAACCATGACTTGCTTCATGTCTTCTGTTGCCTTTCCCAAGTGCTGGGGATGCATCTCGTCTCTCCTTTCTCCAAACACTTTGGGATGTCAAAGTGCCCTGCATGCAGCTGGCACAGCACCCGAAGGAAATCACTGCTTCTACCAGAAGTGGTCCTTTGTTCTCCATCAGCATCACATGCAGTCTGAGTAATGCTTCGTCTGCTTCTGTTTTGAAAGAGAATGCGCAGGGTGTTTTCAACAGGCAGGAAAACCACCTCTATGTGGCACTGTGACTTTTGTCGCTGACAGTTCCTGTGGTGTTCATGTTTTCTTCTTCATTCCTGGAGTCAGTACAATTTCATCATCTTTAAAGACAGTATTTAAATTGCCCACCTTGTCAATGAATTAAACCCTGATAATTATGGGCTTTTCTAAATAACCCAATAGAGATGCTTCTGCTTTGATGGGGAGAGTTTAGCTGTAAAGCAACATTTATAATGGAGTACAAAAACTGTGATTAACAGGAATGCTCTGTCTGGAGAGTAATGGTCCTCTCTGCCCTGCATGGCTGTAGCTCAACCTCTTCTCGACAAGGCTGGGAATGAAGAACCGTTGACCCAGTGGTCACTTCATCAAGGTGTTCAGGGAAGCATTGGTTCTCCCAAAGAAACCCTTCCCTAGCCAACCTGACTCAGTGACATTGCTGATTCTGATGTTGCCAGGCTGGATCTGCTGCCTGTGTTGCTCAGGCCTCCTTAATGTCAAATATTCATGAGGGCTGCCTCTAGCTGATCTACATTTTGAGGGGTTTCATTCCCCAGTCCAACCTGCTCTGCAATCATGATATTGACTTACAAGCCATGAGATTTAGAAGGTAATACAGACTTTTTTTTCCTTCTAGGATTTGAGTATTCAGAGTGCATATATTCAGGCTTTCTTCTGAGCCTTTTGGGGAGGCAAAGCAAACGGTGAAACTCCTCTAAAGCCACAACCTGCTGCAGCTCCACAAATGGCACTTGCTAGAGGGAGATTTGGCAAAATCATGGCAGTTCCCTTTTAAATCTATGCTAAAATAGTTTGGTTTTGTAGTAGGATGCTGCTAACTGGGCAACGCTGGCTCACAGTGCTTCCGATGGTGTTTCTCCTTTGGTTTCTGCAACGCTGGGATATCTGTGTGTCAGCCTGGAGACTGATGCCAGAAGAACTGATTTTTTCCTGGTTTGGCCTCAGCAGCTCCTCTGTGGATTGCATAAGACACTTTGCTTTCCTGCAATTATAACCTGGTCCTGAGGACAGGAGGCTTTGCCATCACCTCAGCCATGGGCCTGCCTCGGCCATGTGCTGCTGCAGCAAGACCTGGAAGTGGCATAAAACACACATAACTTCTTCTGGAAGAAATTAAAAGTGGCTCTTTTATATTGGGAGATGTCACACATCAACTGGCTTGTAAATATAACTTCAACTCCTAAAAAAGACGATTATCACCTTTATACTTCCTTAATAGCATCGTTTTAAAGTGAGTTACTGACATCATATATTACCTTCTTCCCCTAACATAAATGGTCTCTCCTTGCTGTATTTTATTACATATTGTAAATTCATTCGAGCAGTATATTTTGCTTTCAGCAAGGTATCCTCTGTTACATTTTCTGTGCAGGATAAATTGAGATAAATTTTGCCCATGCCTGCGTTTTGCTTGTGGCATCCATCTTTGCCCGTGAAAAGTTACAGCTGGAGTTGAGCAGGACTTGAGAAATGGTCACATTGCACTGCAGAAAGTTACAGATCACCAGGCTGCAGGCGAGCTGTGTACAGAGGGCTCATTGAAGCAGCCAGGATTTTAATTGGAAGTGAAAAACATAAAGGGATGTGATGTATTCTCTAATGCCTATCCTGATAAAGCAATAAGTGCATCACAAGGAAGTGACACCAGTTATTCACCATGCCATCAGGAGATCATACAGAAACCTATCACCCCTGGCACTGCTGTTTGCTGCTGGTTACCACATTTTTTGCCATTGGAGGATTTATTGCCAGGGCTGTAGAAGAGAAGAGTTGGATTTTGTGGCTATTTGGCTTGGTTGTTTTTTTGTTTGTTTGTTTGCTTGTTTGTTTGTTAATTTTTTTATTTTTTTTTGTGAGGCTTCAAATAGAATCATTAAGGTTGGAAAAGACCACTAAGATCATGTAGTCCAACCACCAACCCATCCCCACCAATGCAGAGCTCACACGAGAAGGGAAATAATCATTTGGGTCCCCCTGTCAGTGGGGTTGGACAGTAGGCAGCCCTGGGTTGGGTCAGAGGTTGCCATCCCATGGGCCTTCCCTGCATCTTATAATAGAATCACAGAATTTCCTGGGTTGAAAAGGACCACAGTGATCATCTAGTTCCAACCCCCTGCTATGTGCAGGGTCACCAACCAGCAGACCAGGCTGCCCAGAGCCACATCCAGCCTGGCCTTGAATGCCTGCATGGATGGGGCATCCACAGCCTCCTTGGGCAACCTGTTCCAGTGCCTCACCATTCTCTGTGTGAAGAACTTCCTTGTAAATATGTGACGCGTGATGGGATGTGTGAGCTTCTCCTGTGTGTTCCCCTCTCGAAAATCTGCTTGCTTCTCACTGAAATCAAAGTGTTTTATTTAAAAACACTTAAATATGCTGAGCACAGTTTGATTTTGTATTACCAAAATTTCCTAGCGGTTGAGGGTGTGATTTTCACATTGCAAGGGAGTAATGTTGCATCTCAGCTCCAAGTGAGTTTTCAGAGCCAGGTTACAAAATAGAGGTGATGAAATATGCAGCAGAAGCCTGGCATGGCTGCATGTGTTGAGGGAGGCAATCCTTGCAGTGACAGGAAACGCATCTCTGGAGTACTGCTGGGCACTGCTGCAAATCCCATTCAAATGGACTCGCTCTGAATGTCACTGCAAATTTCACTTCTTTTGGAACGGTTTTGTCCAAAGGGCAGGAATGCATCTGGAGGGGACTTGTAGAAGGAGATCCTGTGCTCTGCTGGCCCATTTCTCTTGGCTAACCGCCATAAAACCTCTGCAGTTCCTTCTGCCCACATATGCTGCTAAGAAAAGAGAAGCCTCCGCTCGGGAGGATTTAGCATTCCGTAAGTAAAAATCAATTGATTTTTAGATCATGGGGCTGAGAGTTGAAAGCCAGTTGGGATGGATTTTGTTTAACTTCCCTATTTAAATAGATCACGCTGTTTGAATACTTATGCTTGCCTTTTGATTAGCTCACCCATGTTGGCGATTTGTATGTCTATATCTCATGTCTTTGAAAATAAGGAACCAGCAGGCATGCGGGGCTGCAGAGAGGTGTTAGCCAACATCTGATGTAGAGAGAGTTGCATTGAAAGACCCAGGCACAAAAACCTGTGCTCACCATGTGCCAGGGGACATTTTGACCTTCTTGCAGGCCCTTCTTTCACCTGGGTGTGTGTCTTCTGTGCCACCAGCAGTTCCCCTGTGCTGTTATCTTGCAGTAAAGCTGCATGCCGCTATAACAGCTGAGCTGCAAAGGGCAAGGTCACCTCTGCTACGTGCAAAGCCAATTAAGGCTTAAAGAACACTAAACTCAGATTTCCTCAAGTCGTTTCGTTTTATTGATCAGACACATTTTTATTTCCAGATTGCTCGCTCTTGGGAACCATCCAGGCTTCCTAGTGCGAAGGACTGTGTAAAATGTACTGAATCAGCACTCCCAGTGTGTCTGTCTGTGGGTTTTGTTAACCTTGCAAGCTCTGTTTAAGATGCAAGACGCAGCTTGAAGAGCACCATCATGTATCCAGTGCTCTTCTGAAAGATGTCTCCAATTTGCATTCCCTCTTGTCCTCTTCAAAATCAAAGTGCTTTCTTCTCCCCTTTCTTTGTTAAATCCTAGGATTTTCCTGGAAAGAAGATTCCCAGCACGTAAGGGAGTTTACAGAGCCTGCTCTGATGCTTCTTCCAAAAAATTCCATGCAGGCTGGTAAGCTTTCCCTATGGCTAATGGAGATCAATGGAATTTGTTCACCCACAGGATGTGCAGCACAGGTCTGTGCTGCTGCTGCTCCTTTCCCAGCTCTCTGAGCACTGGCTTCAGACCCACAGATGCAATTTCTTGGAGCCTTTAGTGTGAGTGAAACAACTTTACAGACAATTCAATTCCTTCTTGCACAGGAAAAAAATATATGTTCCTTTTACGTTGAGTGAAAGAAAGGTTTAAAATTCAAAGAAAGGAAATGCAGTGATTCTAGATCAATAGAGGGAAATATACAGTAAAAGCTTTAATATGGTCATAGAATCACAGAATGGTTTGAGTTGGAAGGGACCTTTAGGATCATGTAGTTCCAACCCCACTGCTGTAGCAGGGTCACTTCCCTCTAGCCCAGGTTGCTCAAAGCCCCATCCATCCAGCCTGGCCTTCAGTGCTGCCAGAGAGGGGTCAACCACAGCCTCGCTGGGCAACCTGTGCCAGTATCTCACCACCCTCACAGCAAAGAATTTGTTCCTAATATCTAGTCTAAATCTATCCTCTTCCAGTTTAAAGCCATTTCCCCTTCTCCTGTCACTACCTGCCCTTACAGAAAGTCCATCCCCAGCTTTCCTGTCCTTTTTACCTTTTCCAGGTCCTGAAAGGCCGCTGTAAGTTCCCCCATAAAGCCTTTCCTTCTCTAGCTGAAGAGCTCCAGCTCTCTTAGCCTGTCCTAGTAATGCTGTGCATGTTGTGCAATAAAAAGAGCCCTCGTGCTTCATAAGTACAGATGCTAGCATGCATGTAGCCAGCCCCTCACTATCCACAAGCCACTTGAAATGTGAATAGCTGAGCAGGTCTGAAGCTGTCTCTTGTGTGTATTTGTGCTACAGGGAGAGATATTTTGGACGGAGAATGATGCTGAGAAGATGCACCATCAGCACCTTGTACCTAAGCATCCATCCTGAGGATCCACAGCAGTGAGATCTGTGCCAGCTCTGCATGAACCTGTCCCATACTTAACAGTAGGAGCAGCCATTCCCATTGCTCTGGGTAACACACGTTCCCTCTCATGCTGCTGGTAGCACTCAGGTTGCCTGGAACTGGGGAACAATTAACAGTAAGTGACTGGGAAGTGAGGGTTGGACCCTCTCTGAGAGAGGGATCTGCAGAAATCTCTGCAGGGCTGGGAGATCTGCAGAATTATGCTCTTAACTGCCTTAGCTGTCCCTTTGGGGCTTGCAAGTTTTCCTTGGGGTATAGCCAACTATTTCCATGGATGCTGAAATGTGGCTGATGGAAATCCATACTGTCACACTTTGTTAAAGTATGTCCAGGGACACGCATGGGGAGAAGAAGCAAGGCTGATTTGCAAACACCTCGTTTCCTTCAGAAATCAGCCTAGAATTCTCCCCGGCACATACAGGCTGACTGTGAAGAGCTCAGGGTGTTTGCAGGGCTGTTTCTTAGCTGTGGGCTGGCAGTACATGCTATCAGAGCATCTTTGTCAGGATGCAGACCTCCTCTCCCCTACAAGAGGTACCACCACTGCCTTGTACTCTGATGTGTGATGCTTTATTTCCATACTCCACAGAAACACAGAAATTGGATGTTTAGCTGACTGACAATGGCAAGCTGTGATATACTGCACTTTTCAAGTGTTTATTCCCCTGGTCTTGTCTACAAGCCATGAAGGGACTGATCTGAACACATTTCTCCCTTTGCTTGCCTGAGGCTCCCATTCCTCCTTCAAGATACTTTTTCAAATTTCTTTTGAGAAACAATACCTTCAAATAAGCTAATAGAGAATATGTAATGAAATATGAGAAGGATTTTGTGGAACCCAACGTTTTGTTGTGTTCCCAGTTCACCTCCTTGCCTCAGGTTCCCTTTGTTCCCCCTCCATCCACCCACCAGCCTTCCCGTTTGTTCTTTTTCCTTTTGACTGCCCACTTTCACATTCGTTTTGGCTTTCCTTCAGTCTTTTAATGCTGCATCTATTCCTTGAATTTACTATAGTTTGACATTCTGTTTCATGAGTCACCACTGGGGACAGAGTTTGAAGGAGATCAAATCACACAAACTAGTTCTTACGACTGCCAAAAACTAATTTGAATTCTTGCTCTTTATTCCCTGGATAAACCTCTGTGGATTCTTTCCTCTATGCATTTGCCCCAGAAGATGATGCAGTAAATACGTGTATTTATTGCATGTAAACGTCAGAGATAGGGAGACCCTGAATTCCTTTGCTTCCACCTTTGTGTAGATCCTCAGCTTGCAAACCACACTGAATTCGAGGCTCTTCTCCAGCCTTTGCTTCTGCCATGTTCTTTGAGTTCGTTTGCTCTAATACAGCAGGAATCATGCCAGTGCTCACCAAACAGCACTTAAATTCTCCATGCAACTCAGCTTTGCTGTGGTGTCTAATCACCCTCAGAAGTTGTTCCTAGGCATGCATGTGTGACTAAAGCCGTAAGTAAGTCTTTAAATAACTCCATGTCATTGTGGTGCAAGATGATGAGGTTGGCTAGGATTCTTGTGTTGTCATCATAATTTTCATTAGTGCAGACAATTACGACAGCTTGTTCTCTGCTCAGATTGATGTGATTACTTATCTGAAGCCCTGGCACATTGCACTAACACCTGACATCTGGAAGAGAAAGGTGGGAGGCGATGCAGGCTCCCAGAGTTGCTGTGTGATAGAAAAGGTCTCTTATAGAAAAGGTCTCCTTGTTCATTTCAGGAGCTGCTGCAGTCAAGGTTAATGGCCTTCCTTGGTCAGCAGAGCTAATGCAATTCTTGCAATGATAAAACAAATAGCTTTTGTGATTAGTGATGGAAAATACCATCAACAAGTATGTAATGCTGAGTAGGCAGCGACTGGAGTTAGCAGCACTTTCCTGTTAAACTCAGCGCATCAGGAAGAGTTGGATGAGTTGGAGATTTATTTAAAAAAGAACTGAAAGTATGCATCAAGTGTACGTGTGTCATTCAAAGTACATCAAATTGAAGACCCATATCAAAACAGCATTGACGATGGAAGATGGTTTTACCAGCAAAACTGGAGAAGAATGAGTTTGTAACTCATCTTATAGCCCCTCTAGCAGAGGAAAAACCTTTGCCATTAAATGACCATGGTCCCTGCAGGCAGCTACCCTGTGGAATGGCAGCAATGATGCCAGGCACACTCACATTGCCCAGCCACAGCCCAGGATCCTCAGCAACCTTTGGTTGCTAAGCCCGCATGCAGCATTGCTGATTAAAAACAACAGCAAAAGGAGCCACAAAGAACAACCTGGAAGAGAGATTCCTATTTTGCAGCAGTAAGCCACACACCAGCAGCCCAAAATGCAGGCGGTTGGCAATGTTTTCTATGCAGACATATATATTCCAGCACTCATCACTGGTGATGAATCTTTTCACACTGATCTTGTTCCCTGCAGAGTCAGCAAGCCCTGCGTGCTGCCAGTGGGACGAGTGGCCGACAGCAAAATCTGATTTGCACTTCCACCATTAAGCCGCTATTTCCAGCCCTGAAAATTATGCTGGGTGACATTAGGCAGCCAGGCTCCGTAAAACAGCGTAGACATGACTGTCAGATCGGTGCGTTGGCAGGATAATCTGTTCTGACACTAAGGGAAACCACTACACGGGTAAAACAGAGCCCTCACCCAGCCGGGACATGTGTGAGCATGAAATGCCATCACTGCCACCGCAAGATGTATGTTACTCAACTCCACATCCAACTTTTTGCCCAACGGAGTAACGTCTCGTGTTTGCCATTATCAGGGCTATTTTCCATGCTGCTATGTATTAAACTGTTAAGAAAATAACTAAAACCTATTAATCACCAGCATATTTCTTACTACTGTACCAGCCAAGGATTATTTTAATGCTTATTTTAATGGATTGCTCAGCTATGAACGATTTTAAGGTTAAAGGTCTTGCAAGACTCCTCTTATAAGCTTTCTGAAATCTAATCCATCACTAATTTCCATATGTCTTGCACAGCACTGGGCTAATGTAATGCATCGCCACATAAAACCTTCTCTGATAAAATTATCCCGGGTATTACTAAAATTCAAAGCATTGTTCTTAACGATATGTGCCTTTCTCAGATGTCTTACTAGCTGAGACATAAGCCTGGGTGTTCAAGACATTTTTTTCTTGGCAATAACTGGAATAGGAACTTTATGACGATTCTCTGTGTCAGCAAGTGTCACAGGCAAAAGTGGCTTTTCTAATGCTATCTCTTAGTAGAGAACAACCAATCCCCTACTTGTGCCCCGAGATTGACTTTCTGGCCCCCAGCTCTGGTATTTTTCGTCCCACAAACAAACCCGCTCCCTTTAACAGTATGTAAAACACTGATGGATCTCCTTTGCCTTTTCTGCGTTGATTTCTTTCAAATAATTTCAGTACCCTCTGCTACCCACTGCACACAACCACCATCAGCAGTAGTTTCCTTTTCATGTGCTGCGTATGGATCGGTGCAGAGCTGCCGGAGCACAGCAGCAGAATTGTTTCCTTCTTGGTTTTCCAGTCATGATCTCCCACAGAGGAGGCAGGGAATGGCGTTATCCCATTAATTCAGCGTGCTGAGGTAAGACCAGATGCCTTGATGTCTTTATCCCCCAGTCATTAACAAATTTCCTACAAATGGGGGGAGTAGGGCAGTTTGAGAAGTCAGACCACAACTACTACAGTATATCTTATGTTCAGGAAGTTGATGCTCACATACAGTGATTTCCCAAGCAGAATAAAGAAAGCTTGAATAAGCCTCTAGCACATCGGTATAATGTAGCATTTGCAGAATTATAGAAGGGGAGATAAATTGGAAAAGAAGACTTGTTAGCACATTGGCAAAAACAAATGGTAATGGAACAAACCTTGTGTGTGGCAAGAGAAATCATTATATCAAGTCCTGCAGGCAAGACAAGAAAGAATATACACCACATTAAGTGAGCGGTGGTTCAGGCAAGTATCCGCCATCATCCAATGCAAAGTAGCAAAAATACTGTGTACACTAAGCTGCCTTCAGATGCAAAAACTGCCTGGCCCCATGTAGGCACCCCAGGAGGGGAGCTTTGAAATTGTAGGGATCTTTGAAACTGCGAGATGCCAAAGTACTCAGAGGGAGGCACCTGGGCTCTCGCTCTCCCCAGCAGTAAAGGTGCTCACGCTCTGAAAACAAACCTTTCTGTGGCTTCAGTGGGGAGAATTCTCCCCATGTGGTTAATTAATGCAGGTCCCACGACAGTGCTTAAAATTGCATGCTGCCAGCCAAGTGTCATGAGCCAATGTGTTTTTAACAATAAGCGTGTCTTTAATTTACAGGCTACCATTAAAGACAAGACCTGCATTGCATTATTGGACTAATATTGCTGAGAATAATGTGACCAGAATAGCTATTCATGCCTCAAGGCCAGAAATGATCTATGCCAAGCCCACCTCCATCCCTCCCCCTGTATTGCCTCATCTGTGCTGACATTTTCTTGTGAATATTTAAGGTAATGTCTGTTCTCATCTCTTGTTGAAAGTCAAATGCGTGCACACTACAGAGAACAGCAGGCAGTTGCTATTCAACAAATACAAAGTTGACGTGCAGTGCATCGATACAGCAATTATATTTGCAAAAATTTAATTCTTGGGGGCTGCTTTGGGTGGGTGGTATGACTCTCACTAATAATCCTTTAAAACTTTGCCAGGAAAATGAATTCAAACATTAGAACCTGATTACAGCTTTTCCTCATTTAAGTAATGTTTGACACCTGGAGGTGCCCAAGGCCATGGATGGGCTCTGGGCAGCCTGACCTCGTGGGGGGCACTCAGCCCATGGCAGGGCTTGGAGCTCAATGATCTCTAAGGTCCCTTCCAATCTCAGCCACTCTGTGATTCTATAAGCACACTCAGACTACTCCAGGTTTATCCACCTGAATGTCAGCAACAGAGCAGGAAATTGAGGGGAGCATCACATGGAGAATAATGGCAGGCTAAATGTTGTTTTCATTACAGCCACGTTAGCATGATTAGAGAAGGTGGTCGTGGTGCAAGAGGAATTTTCTATCCTCAGTGCTCTGGTAATGGAGAAATTAATCCAAAAACAAAACCACTCTTCCTCTCTTGCTTCTCAAAATCACGCATGCATCTTGTGTTCTCCTTACCTGATGCATTCTGTGAGCTCTCAGCTTGCTGGCATGCTTCGGATGAGTTTAAAACACAATAGCTGTGGATAGGTAACAGCCGTGGATGCATTTTCTGTGCAGTTTTCCCAGCACAGGGACTGCCTTCTTCACCGTGCACTGCTTAAATACAGAAATCTGCATTGCTGTGCAAGGAGGAAAGGACCTGGAGCATCACCCTACAACAACAACAGCACCTTCAGAACTTAAATCCACAGCACGTGACATTCTTCACATTTTCTGACAGCTCAAAAAGTTTGTGACCAAGAGGGACAAACAACAAAAAGTGTAATGAAAGACACATTTAGTCATCCCCAGCCCGTATTTAGGCACCTACATACATTGCCCACTTTCCAGCTGGGACAGACAGGATTTCAGTGGCAGGGAGCTGAGCTCAGGCTTAGCAGGGTGCCCACACACTTCAGCATCCCACACACTTAATATACACAATTGTAGCAACATAGCAACTAGTCCGTAATTAGTACAGACATTGCCAGAGCTGCCTTTGTATTACTTATGAGTCATGCTACAAAAATACTCTTTATTCATTATCCAAGCCCTTTTCATTTCAGTGCCAGCCATTACCGTGTTGCAGGGTACATAGGGCTCTGTCAGGCTTGTCAAAGCCAAGTGCCTTCTGATAGGGATCTTTGCATTTAACCTGACAAAGATTTACTTTACAAAAGGCTGAGATCAAAAGGGTTTCTTTCTGCACAGAAGAAGAAAGAAACACTTAAACATGGCTCAAAGTGAGGGGTTTGCTCCTTGTTGCTTCTCCAGGCGCCCATCTATGGCTAGAAGAACCTCTTTCAGACTTGGCTTAAATTGTTCTGTCAGTTAATTAAATATTTGTATCTTAATGTCTTTCTGGTTAACTAGTGAGGAGAAAAGGCTCATGAAAAACTCAGATGGAATAGGAAACTTTCCTTCATCTTTAATATAATATATGGAACAGAAGAAGGAAAATGCAGCTGAAATGTATTATGACAAGCAAATAAAAGTAATATTGGAAAATTCCTTCAGGCAGATTCTGTTCTAGACCACTACTATTTACTAAGATTTTTTTATTCACTGCGATATTAAATCACTGGGCTGGAAAGTCCTTGGGTCATTTCAAACCACTGTCTCATTGATTTCTTATTCCTAAAGCATCCTTAATATAGCATTGTCATCGGAGCTGACGACAGCGATACCCAGATCTCCCTTGGCAGTGGACTAATTGTCTAAGTGCTCTTACTGTTGGAGAGGAGCACTGACAGATTAACTCAGACCCTGTAAACAAAAAGGTAGGTTAAAAAAAAGTCTGACATAATCAGAAAAGTTCCCATAAAACACAGTAGGAAGCTGTTTCACAGTGCAATACATCGTGAAATTTCTTCCTTTTTTTTTTTTCTTGAATGTTACTATTCTTTCCAGACATAGCTGTATACTTTAAAGACTTTGTTTTACCACCAGGAGAGCAGACTCTTTTCCTGATCTGCACCAGAATTGAAGCAATTTTTCTGAGCTATACAAGCCCAAGAAAAGGGAAAGAGCCATTCCTGGCACACGTTGGTGCAGTGCTGGGTCACCATAACAAGATTTATAATGATTCTGATTCCTGAGAAAGGCCTGAAATATAGAGAGGAAATCAAACTGTGGTCAAGAAAAATCTTAGAAGTGTTCTATTCAGCAATCTAATTGTTTCCCAGCTAGAAAGGATACAGCAGGAATGCAGTACAGAATGCTCTCCCGAAGAGAAAAAGAAAACTTCCAAAGCACTACTCTAGAAATAAAATTAAATTTCTCTTTTTAAGATGAATCTAAATTTACATTTTCTCATGACAACTCTCTTCTTCCTTTCAATAAAATCCCTGGCTGAGTCTGTGGCGGAAAGCACAAAAGCTCAGCACTGAGATGTACTTACTGCCTTTTGGGATAAATCAAACCAACTCAGCATCGTCGCTTCGTGTAAGCATTACAGCCCCAGAGAAATGCACCCTCATCTGTATGAGGGATGACACCCTCGGCCTCTCCCACACCAAACTCCAGCAGCAGTGCTTTGCCAAAGAGCCACATAGACCAAGTGCTGAGCCGCACAGAAAGGGATGATGTGGATGACTCACCCTGAAATGGAAGACTCCCATCAAACCATGACACAGTGCAGGATGGACTGAGCAAGTCGTAGGCTGTGTTTGTCATAGAATCATTAAGGCTGGAAAAGACCTCCAAGATCACCAAGCCCAACCCATCCCACCATGCCCATCACCACGTCCCTCAGTGCCACATCCCCACAGTTCTGGAGCACCTCCAGGGACGGTGAGCCCACCACTCCCTGGGCAGCTGTGCCAATGCATCACCGCTCTTCCAGAGAAGTTTTTCCCAATATCCAACCTGAACTTGAGGCCATTCCTCTTGTCCTGTTGCTTCTCACTTCCTTGGATAAAGAACCAATGGTCCCATTTCCCACTGCCATTTTGGATAGTCCTGTGTGTAGCCAGGAATTGGACTCGATGATCCTCATGGGTCCCAGCTCAGGATATTCTATGGTTCTATGATTCTATCCTGTGGAGATTAAGGTGCTTCCTGAGTAACAAGGCATCACTCTGCCTGAGCAAAGAGGAAGACAACAGAAAGTTTCAGCTACAGGAATGACCACAGCCACCATTTCCAAATCATGGCTGAAGGAGTTTAAAACAACAACAAAGAATAGAGACCTACTTTTGAGAGAGGCAGTAAGTTTCTCTATAGCACTAACAGACATGAAATTGTAATTTTCTTCATTAACTCATCTTGCTGCAGACAAAATGGGGTTTCAGAGGGAATTCAGAAATCATTTCTTCCACATGAAGAGTTTGTACACTTAATTTGTTGCAGTAAACCACCACTCTGCGTGCTGAGGACCTCTGTGTTAGCAGATGATGAAACAGCATCTGCCTTAACTGTTCTTTTCTCCATTTAACTGGTAAAGTATTTCCATCTCAGTGATGAGATGAAAAACACAGAGAAGAAAATCACAGAAGAAAAGAAATTCACAGTTTTCTAGCCAGAGCGTTCGAGTGGAATAGCTAATATTGCCAGCTTCAGCACAAAGCAAAATAATGGGGAATATTTTTACACAACTTATTACAATGAACAAAAGAAGCAAGAGCATTTCGAAGGTGCACGTAGCATGCAAGCAGGATTTCAAAACAACATAAGGGACTTACAGATTCAGAGATACATCTTTTTCATTACCCCAAACGCTACACTTGTCTTCAATCTAAAAACAAACATTGACAATGGAAGAATTTATAGGCTCAGGAGTCTGAAACGTGGCTCTGGTTTCATAGATTGCTAGGTGCTCAGAATAAGAAGGTAATTTGAAATGACAGACTCATAATTGTGCCTAGCATTGGAGCTGCACAATGATAGCAGAGGCTGCAGAAACTGCCTCCAACAACACATCCATGAGCCACAACCTGCAGAGAACAGGAACGTGAGGTTGGTTTGAACTCGCTTTTCAGGTTTCTGGTGTAGCACAGGGGTATTTACCACCTTGGTCTTTCTTTTCAAACAGTCCCCCAGCTACTGGGCTTTGACACCTGGCAATCCACGTAGAATATGCCTCTATTTACTCAACTAAATGTTAATAAAGAATTTTTCCAACTGCTCCTTTCTTTTCGCCTCCCTCCAACAGTTCTCATCTATTATGCCCAACATCTTACAGCACATGAAAATGCATCACTGAATCTGAAGTGAAATCTGAAGAGTTTTAATTGCTGAGTCTCGGGAGTCCCCAGCCCCATCCTCAACAGTAATGCATTCAAGGATTCAGCCCTTGGATTAATCCCAGGGCTTAGTGGACGGATCCAAGGATGAAACTTAAAGTAGAGGTTGGGAATGATGATGTCACTGATCCTAGAAACCCTTCTGGTGAGGAAGATCTGGCAGTGGGCTCTCCCCACAGATACACAGGGTTTTTATGGCATTCAGTGCTATGTGTGATGTGCCATCACTCCTTTGTGGCACTGAGGGACATGGTTATGGGCATGGAGGAGAGCGGTTGATGGTTGGGCTCTGTGATCTTAGTGGCCTTTTCCAGTCTTAGTGATTCTATGATTCATTGCTGTTGCACTGTGTGCAAAGGAGCTGCGGACCAAAATTATCAGAAATAACTTAATTATTGTGCCAAGGCCTTGAGAGCTCAGAGAATGGATGACTGCAGAGGATAATTCTTTTTCTTGCAATATTTTGGCAGAGTTTTGAACACAGAAAAGGCACTGTTCCAACAATGATCGTAAGGGGCAACTGCTATCCACTATTTATTCTCTGTGGTTAACACAATATTTTGAGCACAGTCATTGAGCAGCAAGCTCTCTTGGCACTGCAGGTGTTGTTTAGATCTTCTCCCTTGTGTGTGTAACACACGGCACTGGAGACCCAGCACTTACCAGTGTTCACATATCAAAGACATTACATAAAGAAGCAGTGAACAGTAATGTGGGGAGGCCTGACCGAATTGCTGCTCTTTTCTGGGAGCTTTCAAAGCTTTTGTCTGCCTCACCATACGTTATCTTGCTGGGAAATGGTGTCTTTGTACCATTCTCTGTAGGATTGGACTTCATCCCTGTAAGTAACCAGCCATAAATATCAGGCAAAGTGGACACGCAGGTTTATAGCTTCATTACCTGCTTTAGCATCTATCAGTACTGCAAGGAGAAATCATAGAGGAAGGTATTTGCATGTCTGCAAATGGCCAAGAAAGCTGAAATCCACAGTAGCTGGAATCTTTTGCCGTTGTTAGCAAAATGTAGTTAAAAGCAGTTTACTGAGCATAAATATCTGATGACTGTTCGTAATTTCCAAGCCCAGTTCTGGTTGTGTCCTGCACACTGCTCAGCAGCCACCTCGGAGCTGTGAGCCTTTTCTCAGTAAGGAGAAATCAGAACAAACCAGTTCGTTTTGCAGTGCACTACAAGCCTTGCTCCAATCAAACTTCATCTGCACACGAGAGCTGCTGGAGTTACAGAAAGCACAAGATAATGCCAGGGAAGAAAATACATCTCTGGGAGAAAGCTAAAGAAGTGATCTTGTTGGGAAGAGCTGAGCAGTGTGGATAACGAGGGTCCTCCCAAAATGCCAGGGGCTGAGCAGGGCTTGCGTATTGCTGCTGGCACAGTTCATCTCTTGCCTTTTAAATGCTATCCCAACTCCCGTAACTTCCAAAATAGGAAAAAAATAATGAGTAGTACATTGAAATTAATCATTGCTTGTACTGGGAAAGCAACTAACCGAAATACAAAGGACCTTTACAGTGTCACAGAGATTTTCCTGACATAATAATGGCTGGTGGGAAGGGCTTGTGTTTGCCTGTGCTCTGCTGCCAGCCTAATCAGATCATCACTGCTAATACAGTTGATTTCCCTCTCGCTGACTTTGAGCTTGTAGATGTGTGTGCAGCTCAGACCAGGGCAGAAAGAAGAAAATATTTGCCCCTACTCTGCTTTTTGGGAGGGGGATGACATCAACTGTATGAAATCTATGTTCTGACCAAGATGCACGGAGGCACAAGAGAAATGAGGCCAGCCCCATTTGGGTACACTGCCCTGAATTGCCTGTGCACCAAATTCCCAGCACAGCTGATGCTTTTAGCTTATTTTATTTTCTTAAAACACTGCTAAGACTCGTTTTATCAAGTACCATTTGCTAGTCCAATAAAATATTGTCATGTCTTATGAAGGAAAGCCAGCTGCTCAGCAGATGAAGCTGTCCAGCAGAGTGCTGGTGACAGCGCTGCAAGATGCGCTTCGATGCAATCAATTTAGGATAACAATGCTGAGCAAAGGAGCAGATGTGCCAGTCTCCTGGCTTGGCTTTGGATGCTGCAGCTGATGGCAGCTTCTCTAATCCTAGTCTCCACTACATTTAGCAGTGAGTTTTGCCAGGCTGAGAGTTACCCAGGGTAAGCAGCAGCCACTCCTCCTTCCTCACCTGTGGTGATTTTCTTTGAGTGTTCCTAAGTGCCTTTTCAAACCAAGTATAATTTGGCTGGCCCTCTGCTTTCTGACAAACGCCTTTCCTAGCTTTATTTTTCATACAGCCATAAATACATCACTCAACGCTGTACCTATAAAGCCTGCTTAAAGATTTTTTCCACCAACTGTATTTCATCTTGCAGAAAGTGGAATATTGAAAATATTCGTCACCTTTGAGGTAACATGTGTCAACTGGCTGCTCTGAACCCATCACTTAAAGGAGGAAAAATCCCCACAGAAATGCAACTGGCCACAATAAATACTGTGTTTGTGAGTTCAGGCATTTAGATACATTGTGAGCCGACTTAGAAAAAAGCAACTGAACAGAACACTTCACCATTGCATTCTCACCTAGTGAGGGCTTCTAATGCCATGTATCCTCTGTGACATGGCCATACTCAGCACTGCCCCTCAGCAGGTGGGGTGCATTTTATCCCCCCAAACACATGGATGTGGATTGCACACAGAGAAACTTAAGCATAGCACCTCCAAATTGCACTGTGCTCAAAGGAGACCAAGCGTGCATGACCCTTGCCGGGGTCAGAAGCACCAGCAGAACTTCCTGCCTATATCTCCCTGCAGATTTCTGCTGCAGCTCTGTTGCCCTGCAATGTGGTCTCTTTGTACACTTTCCCTCTTTCCTGTTCACTCAGGTGAACAGCCACATAGAAAGCATCCGCTGAACTCATCCACAACACCTTGGTAACAACTGAAGCTTGACCCCTGGAAACACAGAATCACCAACGCCATTAAGGAGATTCCACGTGCTTTGCTGTCATTTCTGAAGAAGAAGCCGAGCTGCCTGTTCAGATGGGTAATATGATGGGGTCACACATAGTCCTGCAGTCCCTCTTCCCCGATAACGTGACAATGTCACATTCATGCAGTCAAAGATTATTTTGCCTTTTGTGATGTTTTGCACATCACTAGCTATTAGGCTATGTCTGGTTACATCACATCAGTTGACATAACGTAAAACAATGTAAGCAGATCAGATGTGACATAAATGTCACGTTGCATCAGGTTGTAGAGAAATGGTCAGCTATTACACGACGGATGAAAAATGCCAAGAGACGTTCAGCCATCATACCTGTAGACCTTCAAGATAAAGTGATGTTACCTACCCAACATAATCCACAGTTTTGTATTCTAATCATAGAATCATTCAGCCTGGAAAAAACCTCTAGGATCATCCAGTCCAATCATTCACCTATAACCAATATTTCTCACTAAACCACGTCTCTCAGTGCCACATCTACGCATTGCTTGAACACCTGCAGGAACGGTGACCCCACCACCTTCCTGGGCAGCCTGTGCCAATGCATCACCATTCTTTTGGAAAAGAAATTTTCCCTAACATCCAACCTGAACCGCCCCTGGTCCAACGTGAGGCCATCCCCTCTCACCCCATCAAAATGACACATTTTCAGCTTATGAAGTGATCATTTTTACTCTCTGTTATGTTCCTATTCCTCTCCAGAAGACACAGACGTGGTGACCATTAACCCTGATAAAGCACCCATAAGCAGCAAATTCATCTACCGAAAAATGGACAAAACATGGAGCCTGACTCAAAACACCACTGAAATCAATAACAGCCTTTCTATTGACTCAAACAGGAAATGGATCAGCACCTCCACGCCTCAGTAAATATTTTTACTATACAACTAATTTCCCATTAGGAGGAAAAGCATCGTTTTTTGTAGGTCAGTGGGAATAAAAGAGCAGAACAAATTTATGTAACAGAGCAAGCAGATTACAAAAGAGAGGTAGCACTTACATAAGGTATCAGCGCTAATGCCAGGCTTGCTTTTTCCAATGTTTTCTTCATTTTCCACTCAAACAGAAGAGAGTGAATGAGAGAGCAAGCCTGATGTTTGCAGCAACAGTAGTGACATGGCTCATGTACGTGCCCCTCCTACCCACTGCTGGCAGAGCAAATGTGGTGCCTGGGCATCACAGAGCCCTCTGGGCACTGAACACTTCCCCACCCTGCTTCTGGAGCAAAAACAGCTTAGGAACCTTTGCAAAAACAGAAAAGGGGCAGCATCAGCATTGCCTGCATGACTTGTACAGCACCTGCACACTGCAGGGAGCTGCAGCAGCAAGGGGAGGGCATGAGCTGCCTGAGGGAGTCTGCTCTCCAAAATGCATCTCCTGGATGATTTCCTTATATACTGTTTTTCCCTCCTCATATAGCATGTATACACCAGAAATGATTTCAGTGGTGAATCAGGCAGCTTACCTGTGGACTACGACTCCAACTGTAAAGCAATTCATCTTAAAACCAGTTTATAAATGAGAAACAGACATCACGAGGCTGGTAACCTTTCAGAAACACCATGGTGACAGATTCTGCCTGACAGATTTGATATGAATTCTGCCCATTGTATAAATATTGATAGCTCTGATGCTTAGCATTGCAGACTTAATCTTCTCAGGTGTATTTGCAGCTCTAGAGCCTTACCCAGCATGGGAAAGATGCAGTGCAGTGCAGTGCTCGAGGTGTTATTTGGAGTCATTAGTCCTTGACAGGAAAAAGTTAATTGACAAGCGTTCACAAATGTTGCATACTTGAACATCTCAGAGGAATTGCCCAATTAATATACTGTCAAACAAGCTGATTTGGGATCATTAAGAACCTCTGACATGGTGAAGGAACACAAGCAGAGCAGGAGGTGTGCGGTCACATCACCCTCATTGTGATGGGGGAAATGAAGCACCCCAGCATCCCTGCTATCAGGTTGGATATTAGGAAAAGCTTCTCTGAAAGAGTGGTGAGGCATTGGCACAGGCTGCTCAGGGGGCTGGTGGAGTCACCAACCCTGGAGGTGTTCAGAAACCATGGAAATGTGGCACTGAGAGACATGGCTTTGTGGGCATAATGGTGGTAGGTGGATGATTGGACCTTAGAGGTCTTTTCCAACCTTAACGATTCTATGATTCACATTTCCTATAGATGCCCTAGAGATCCCTGTGAACAGAGCAAGAAGCAAGCAGAGAACAGCAGGATTTTAAGGTAGAATGTTCATAATGAGGTATTCCGAGCTGCTCTCAATGAAGGTCTACATCGATGGAGGCTCAGAGCCCATCTCCACCAGCCAAAAGCAGACAATAGCTCCTTTTGTTCAACATCTAAGTTAACTGTACAAAAGATGTACAATACTGAGAAAGAGCCAATTGTACTGAAACTACGAAGGATTAAGGAAGCAAGGTAGGATAAGTATATTAAAAAATCTGTACCTCATTTGGCTTTGTTATCTTGTTCTGGACAGCTCCTCTTTGTGCATTCTGCCTGTGCGGTCAACTTTTGGACAATTTAGCTGATGAGCAGTTATTCCCACTTTTAAAATAAAGCAATTTTACAACTAATTGTTAATGAGCTGCCTTGCAATTTTTCTATTTTGAGCCAGAGCCACTTTGAGTCAGGCCTGCCAAACCAAATTCTTTGACCCAATTTCTAAGAATAAATTCCCTCCTGAAAACTGAACGCACATCTTCACCAATCTGTATTGTCCAGCCTGCTAAAACTGGGTTTTTATAATGGAAAAAACTCAGAGCCTTCAGCTATGGGGATGTAAATTAAGCCACTGCATTTTTTTAGCCAAGGTTATTCCGAAATTCGGAGGTCAGTACTCACATGGCTTGATGTCAAGGGAATTAACTGTACAAAGATCAGGTGATATTAAAATAAGAAAAAAGCTCACTGGGAAAAAAAAATAGGAACGTTCAATAATGTATGAGGCATAGATGTGCCACTGTTTAAAGTAAAAGAGCTGGAATATCATTATTATTTTTACAGTAACAAATTGATGCAAGAGAAGAAAGGACTCTGTTGCCTATTAAAGGGACTCTGTTGTCTTTGAAAAAAATTATGTCCCTACAATCAAACTTTTAAAAGATTTATTATACAGAATGAGACAAACAGGTGCCACTTAATAGCTGCTAGATACCTGCAACCACACAAATCAGTTCCCTTGCCTCTCCTCTCTGTTCAGGCTGCAAATCCACACATCACAGAGTGTATCTCGCTGTGACCTCTTGCCCGTGCCATAAATCAGTGATAGTTTTGCTGCTGAGCTGTTGTGCTTAAATCAAGTCCTACGAGTATAAATAAACACCATCACAGCAGCACCATGCTGTAATCCTGATGGAAATGCATTTAGTAAAACAGATACATCTTAAGATTAGAAACTTTGCAAGTGCACCATTGCTTCAGAGAGAGGACATCTCTGAATCAGTGCAAAGAAGGGATTTTTTTTGCACTTGATTCAGAAAATGGTATTTGTACATTTCAAAGAGAATATTTAACCGTATTCAGTGGGCTAAAAATGATGCTGAAAGTTCTATCTAGCCGCATCATTTTAAGGGTAAATAGCTGAAAGTCTTCCTTGATAAAACCAACAAGATGAGAGTTTTGAAGGAAAAACAGAAAGAGCAGTTGTTCTGTACAGAAGAAAAATGCATTCGTAATTTGAAAGAAAGAGGAAAACCAACTTATTTGCAATCTTTCTCTTAAGGGAGAAAAAGATTTTGTCTCCAGCTGAAGAGCAGAGAGCAATTTCCAGTCCATCAAAGAGAGGAACTCAGCGCAGACCTGGTCAGCCATGCAATCAATTCCCATTATTTCCTTCTGAAAGCAACAAGCTTCTGTGAAGCTATATTTGTTCCATCTTGCTTGGGTGAATGATTTTACATTAATAATGAGATTATCAGTAAAAAAATATGCACATGCTGAGTTCTCAACTTTCTGTGCATAACTTCAGGGTTTGTTTTCCTTCTAAGATGAGATATCAGCGTAGAAAAGAGTGCTGAATATGTGCTGGCCACCTGCTGTGGTCAGCAGAAGACAGAGCTGAGAGGAGAAATAAAATGATAAAATCATAGAGTAGTTGGATTGGATGGGACTTCAAAGATAAACCACTTCCAACCCCTGCCATGGGCTGGCTGCCCCCAGCAGATTAGGCTGCCCAGGGCCCCATCCAGCCTGGCCTTGGCACCTCCAGGGATGGGAAACCCACAACTCCTCTGGGCAGAACATATATTGGAGGATGCTGCACAGCTGCACTAGTTGGCGGATGAGTCTTGCTTAGCTTGGATTAAGACAGATATCATTACTGCTTTAAAAGGCAAGACTTGGTTAGGATGCTGGGAAATTTCATTCCACATGATGTCCATGATCCTACCCAAGTTTAGCTGATAGCAACATCGGTGCTTGATGGAAGCCTTCAGCAACATTCCTAAGGACTTCCATTTCCTGCAGCCAGACCTACTCATCACATAATAGCCAGATGGGTTCTGCTGATACCTGGGACAGGCAGGGTGCTGCAGCTGAAGAACCACAAGCACAGTAAAATTTCCCACTAAACCAATTTTTAACTTTGACCCAGTGTCTATGGACATATCCTGATCACTGCTATCTCCATGATTTCTCCTGACTTTTGGAAGCAGCAGCATTTTCTTGCTACCCTCCACCATCTCCTCTTGGGAAACAGCAAGGTGTTTCTGCAGAACCAGGCCTGCTGGGTTAGCCTCTGCTGGAGGGCACAGCCCAGTCAATTCATTGCATTTTCTCTGCCCACCCTTTAAAGCCTCTGGGAAGCCTCAGGGAGCTTAAATAATGTGAGAGCATCAAATGCTGAACCTTCTACTCCTTTAACATTTCCAGTTCAACCACTGCTTTCAGCCTCATCACATGGTGGGGGTGAAGAAGGGAGATGTGGTGTTGGTGAGGTTTGCCTTGCAGTGGTGTGCCAGGGGGAAAGGAGCTGGAAAGTGCTCCAATGCATGGGCAACTCCTCAGCAAAACCCATTTTCTTCTCCCTTCTCAAGTGGCCCAGAGCCTCCCGGATTTGGGTACGCAATGAGATTACCTAGGAATAACTTGTTTGTACAGGGACTAGCAAGGAGCAATAGCACTGGCAGGGGAAAACACAAAAGAGAGCCAAGAGAGAAATGCATCGCAGGCATCAAGGTGATCTGGGCTGCAGGTTTGCTCCTGTACCTCGCTACATTACTGTATGTATCAGTGGAAAGCAAAACCATGGCAACAGAAACTTCGTTCGTACTTTAATTTATTGCCATTGAGATATTTGCCAAGTGCCAGCTCCCTGGGAAAAATGCATTTTTCATCAGCCCTACACAGAAATTAGCATCAGAAGAATTAATGCACTTAATAAATGTCAAGAAACACTGAGAAATGTGCCTGAGACGTGAAGACAACTGTATTTATGAGTCCCTTCAACCTCTAGCAAACATCAGCTAACTGGATAAATGTCAGTGCAGGTTTGAATCATGATTTGGTGTCATTTTAAATTTAAGTGAAGCAAGAGTTTTCTTTATTTAGCTAACAGTGGAAGTGACATAACGAATAGAGGGCACAAGCTCCAGTTTGTGCTGCAGATCTCAGCCTTACGCCTGGAAGATGAGGGCATTTCCCAAATGGGCCAAGACTTAAAGTAATGTTTTGCATCAAGTACCTGAAAGTATGGGCAGACATAGGAGATGCAGGGCTGAGTGCTCCAAGCCCATTCCTTGTCCTAGCCCATGGTTCTCCTCCTGCCCTCTCACACTGCCAACAGCATGACTTCTCCACATCACTGGTATCTCCATCTCACATCTTGCTAATCTGTAGTGATAGAAAACAAGTGACAAGCTGCCCGGAGCGTCTCCAGCCTTTGCAACCTTATCTCGAGAGAGTCTGTGTCTTGGTTTTGGCCCAAGGACAGAAAGAAGTAACTTTTTTTCCCCAAAACTAGTGGTGAATCATAGCTAACTCATTAAATATACAGTGCTGAACCTTCAAATACAATTAAGATCACTACAGGTAGCATCATATCTCTATGACTTTTTTAGGGAACATCAATCTCTGGGTGTTCCTTGCCTTTTTTTTTTTTTTTTTCCTCCTTTAATTTAGCATACAGCCTTGCCAACAGACAGCAATGCCTGCTGTCAAACACAGCACAGAACCAAGTCCTGGCCTTGCTCTCAGAGCCTACAGAGACTTTCAGAAATTTGGGCTGTGAGGGGCCTGTTTTCTCATCTGAAGCAACAGCTTGTTCCTGGATTTCTAGACGATGGTGCTTTCAGATGCGTCCTGGTTTGGAGCAGGACTTCCTTCTCCAAACTGCCTTCCTTCTCCAAACACCATTTGCTTGCTCTGAAGGCTGCATCACTGACATTCATGCCATGTCTTTGAGCTTGTAACAAACTGACTGCTTTGTTTGGCCTCATGGTTTGGAAGGGAACATTATCTAAGTAAAACATTCAAAATGGCATCTTTACTATGAGAAAAATAGAAACAGATTCATTGTTCAGCTGATGGGAGGAATTATTTCCTCCAGGGACATGATTCAGCATGGTTCATCAATCATAGAATGGCCTGGGTTGAAAAGGACCACAAGGATCATCTAGTTTCAACACCCCTGCTTTGTGCAGGGTCGCCAACCAGCAGACCAGGCTGCCCAGAGCCACATCCTATGCCAGGAATCAACGAGAAACCACTTAACATTACCTTCACATACTGGAAATCCCTAAACTAGCTGAAGCCACACGACATTGCCACAGGCAGCTGAGGAAAGCCTCTACTTTGTACACACTGATGATGGACAAAAGCAGAATGTGAGGATGTATCAGATCCAGAGCAGCAGTACTGGAAAGATGAAAGCATACTTACAGAGAAGGATGGCGTTCCTTCACTTGAAGTTTGCTTTGGAAAGCCATCTCTCAAGGGAGAAGGTAAGAAAGAAGCAGGCTAAAGCAGGGGTGATCTTACAGAGATCACAAAGCACCGCTCCTTATGGGATCTGACCCAAAGTGCCTCATGAGGCAATAAGATGCTGTCTATTTTTTCCATGGCACAGCTGTGTCTGGAAACAACGGGTTTGCTGACACCATTCCAGTTCCGAATAGACAGTGTGCTGTGGTACCAGGCAGGGCACACACAGGGCAGCCCTATGGGATGCACCACATGACAGATTCACAAAGTGAATACTCTGAAGCACTGTAATTGCTATCTGGGATGCATTATTGCCATATGGAGGTTTTAATGGAGAGTTAAGAGCAGCTCTGACCTTTAAATACCCTACGCATTCTAAGGCTGCACCGGATGATTTTACACCAATTATTTATTAGCATTATAAGTAAATGAGTTATTATCATTCATGAATTCTGTAACAGTCAATTTGTTTCTCTGCCCAGAGCCTTGAAGTGCCTATTTCACAATTTCTTAGAGATGTAACCATAGGAACTAAGTGGTTGGCAACATAAACCTTCATAATTAATGATGATAAGCCTTCGCCCTATTGAGTGATACTGAAATGCATACAGAGCTGATGGAACACACCTCAAGGGCCACAGGGCCCCGAAGGAAGCAGCACATCGACTCACTGTATGTAACACTTGAGTGACTGCCTTGGCTCAGCTGTGTGGTTTTGAAACTCTCCCACAAAGATGCTTTCTGTGAAATGGAAGATCACGAAGGCAGATTTTCTGCCCTGGAAAGCAGCAATCCCTCTGAGCTGTAATGGAGAATAAAGCAGTGCTCCTGATCTTCTCTCTGAGTATCACAGAGGAATGGGAGTTGGCAAGGGACAGCAGTTACCTTGGGGATGGGCTGCCCCAGGAGCTCTTAGCATGCAGTACCCAGGGGGAGTTCTGATGTAGGCTCTTCATGCAGGACCAAGAACAAGACACTTGAATAGCATCTGTGGGTATCCTTTCTGCAGCCCAACCAAGGTGCATTGCCCGTTTGCAAACTGGCTCAGCTGTTACTAGCATCAACCCACAGTGTTCTTTGGGAAAAAAAGGGGAGAAGAAACCGATAGAGCTACCTGCAAGATTCCCAGTACATTTGTGAGTTGTGAACAACAGGGAGCAAAGGGCTGCCTGTGCTGATGGGATCAGCCCCACGGTGGATCAGAATAGAAGTTTTCCATCAAATGTCTCCTGAAGGAAGATTTGACAACGGACACAATAGTAGCTTGCTTCCTCTCACTCACTACAGAAAAGCAAAGTGCTCAAGGAATGAAGTTGTATAGGCTGCGTATATTTCCATGCATTGATACACCCACCAATAAATACTTATCTAAACTTTCTCTATACAACACCTGGCAGTAAGAAGCCCCCATTTCACTGCTGTAGTGCAATAACCTTCACAATGGAGAAACGTGCTTGGATATTTAATTACATTAAGTAAACGACACCCATCCTTTAAGCCGGTTGTTGGTTATCTTCATCATCAGAAAGACTCAGAATCCTCTGTGTCTAAATGTATCCATCTCCAATTTCGTACAGATACACAGGCGCTAGCAGATAACATTGTCACACAAGATAATAGGCTCCTGCTGCTAGATAAACACTTGGGGGAAGATGCACATTCGAATTTTTATTCTGTTGGTTTTAATGAGATGCCATCAGCTGAAGTTTACCCCCATATTTAGATGTCATTAAGAGAAGCTCTTTACAATCGTAACGGTAAAAATGCTCCCAATAATTTTTAGCGTAATTTCTACTGGAAATAGGCTTTTCTTGCAAATGTGTTTCTTTTCAGACTTCATACAGGACTGCATTGGTGAACAAGGAACCACAGGCAGCAAGGATGGGCCAGAGGGATCTCATGGAGCAGCCTGAGATGGTTACCTGCTGGGGTCAGGTGTACCCCAGCAAGCAGGGTGCAGCCCATGCTCACATGCTGGCACCGTTCGAAGTGTTGTACATAGTATGTGGCATGATGCTACTGCAGTTCTACTTGGCAATGGACACAACGTACAGATCTGGACACCCGGCCACAGAGTTCAGAAAGGTTTGGACCTGAGGGGAGCCCCCGTTTACAGCAGTTTCAGCTCTTTCATGCCCAAGCACACAGATACCCTCCTGAACCACTTGCAGAGACGGAAATACATCTGATTTTCAACCTACCACTGTTTCTGGAGGTCATTTTCCATAGCCTGCACCCTTCATCATAGAATTGTATAGAGACTTTAACTAAACAGTAATTGACCATCATACTCCAACGTTACATAAAACAGCACTGCAAGATCCTGCTCTGAGCTGTCACAAACTATTTGCTCCTTGTCAATCAGCCCCCGAACTATACAGTGCCAGCCAGCAAGAGCTGAGCTGCGAGTCCAGCCACTGCCACAAAGGGCAGCCCGTGCATCCTCTACTGCTCCCCAACAGCAGCAGTTGCCTGAAGCAAGAAAAGGCTCAAACCAGCCAGGTTTACAGCTTCTCCTCCCTGTTTGCTCCATGCATTGCAACATTCAAGTGCATCCAGCTCTGCATCCCTGGAACCTTGGTAACATCTGGGGATTTGAGGGTATCCAAAACTCATTTTCTCCTTCATATTCCAGTAGGAATAACTCAGAGTAATAACAATTTGGCCACATATATATGTATATTCTATCACTTTACAATCTAAGCCTGTGGGTACCAAAATCACATTTAAATGTATGCAAACGAAGTTAGCAAATGTCAGTTAGAGGTCCTAAGTACAAACTGTGCCTCTCAGCCCCCAGGCTAGAAATCTAAATAAACAGATATTCTTTGCACAATGCCCTGAAGATTAAATTTAGCCTTTGTTAGACAAACAAAGGACACTGATATTCTTTCCTTTATATGATAAGCTTATGGCATATATAATCAAAGCTTAGACCATTTGACATATTTTAGGTTAAGGACTTCAGCAGAGGAAGGGAAGTTTTAATACCTCTACGAAAAGAGAAACAGTTTTCCACATTTTCCACAGTTTACACATTTTCCAAGTACACAGCCTACTTTTGTTTCCAAAGTCAATGCATGTTAGCAGGCTCTGAACACACATACCAGCTTAGGCTGAAGATAAGAATGATATAACTTTTCCAAACACTGTTTTCCTTGTTACTTCAATATGATGTTTACCTGGAAATGTATGTCCAGCCAAGGCTGTGTCAGCTTGATGCAGCACCTGTGTCTCTTCTGAGCAACAGAGCTTGGCTTGCATCGTGAGAATGGGGTTCCCAGATCTTCATATCCCTTCTGTGAGCTGCAGTCAGCGAGACGCACCTCTGCAGGCTCCAAAATCTCCACACCTTTGAAAAAGGCAAAAACATCTCAACCACAGAATTGTAGAATAATTAAGGTTGGAAAAGGTCATCCAGTCCAGCCACCGTTTTTCTACATGTGCTTCTCCACACCCAAGGGAACTGTTAAAATAACAGGTGTGAAATAAAGAAGGTCTAAGGGCTTAGTGGTTCCTCTGGCTGATGGAGGAGTGGTTTACAGCCTAACGCTTACAAAGAATCTGAAAGAAAATCCCTGAAACTATCTGTAGAGAAAACTGCAACACACCCAAAAAACATAAAACTTGTAGAGAAAGTTGGGGAGAGTCCCAGCCACTGTGTTGTTTCTTCCCTGAAAATAGAAAAACTAAATATACTGAAGGACTATTTGCTCCTACAGGTCTGTCAGCAGGGTTTCTTGCTTGTTCTTGAGCCCCTTTTGGGCTCTGTAGTATGAAATCAAGGCACCTCTTCATCTTACCTTTTTTTCCCCTCTGAGTATTTGCATTCCTTCATATTTCTCCAGGCTGAGCTGCTTAACTCTTTTCTTGCTCGTGTTTCTGTTCTAACTTATCCTGCATGTCTTTGCATTCTTTATCCACAAACTTCTAACCCACGCACAGTTCAACAACCAATAACATGAATACGAGCAGTCCATGTTCCAGCTGTAACATGCTGCTTGTGGTTGCCACCCACACTTGATTGCTTTAATTTACCTATTTTATTTCTCTTCACATCACTAAGTGAATTTTTTGTGTCCTCCGGCCATGCTTGCTGACCTGGGAGGTGATTTTGTTGTGTGGTTCTTTACAGAACGCTTCTAGTTCTGCTAAATTAGTTCTGCCAATTTTTCTTCTGCTAGAAGACATTCTTTTGCTATGTGTTTTGCAATTGAGAAGTGTTGCTTTAAGCTGTGTGCCCTAATGCTCTGAAAGTGGGAAATGAGAAACTCCTGGAAAATAGAGGGGGGGCTGAAAGGGGTGACCCAGTATCTTCAAATGATCAGTTCTACTGCATGTTCAAGGACAGCAGACACTATTTACAGCGAAGAAGCAAAGGGATGCCATTGTTCTTTCCTTCAAATGCCTTTTCTCATATTCTTTTCAACCCCAGGGAGACAGGAATGAGGTGGATGTAGCCTGTCCTTGCCCCAAGCCTCTCTGGGTTCTTTACGACACCCTTCTAGGAGCAAGGGGACAGTGTGGACTTAAAGACTTAAATGAGCTCAGAGAACCATAATAAATAGTGTATCTCACCACCATCCACCATGAGGGACTCTGAGGCCAGAGGCTGACCAACACTGCAAGAACGAGGGCTGAAGAGCCATAAGAACAGTTACGTTCCTTGCAGCTTCGCCAAGATGAGTTACACATCATTAAGTAATCCAGAATGACTCTTAGGGCCCATTGTTATTCAACAAAGGCCATTCAATAGAACTTTTTAATGCTTTGTCATGTTGTTTCAAGAATAATGGATTCGGGTACAAAGACAAGGCCTTGTAAACCCTCTGCAATAAGATGCTTTATATTAGGAAAGTAGAGAACTATGATTGCTGATCATCTAATTAAATTTCAGGCTAAGTTTGCTGTAATTTGATTTACTGATGGGCTCTGAGTGAATCACAAACATTTTGAAAGAAGAGGCTAGTATGACAACTGTGCACAATGATACAGAAAATAAAGGCTTTTTCCATGCCAATTGGAAATAAATCCACAGTTATTTAAATAAAGGCATGAATTATTTATAGAATTTCTGTAGCACAAAGATGCTGATGCAAACACTATCATAACAGAGAATATAAAAGCAAAAGCTAAATATGTGACTTAACTGCCAATGATTCCATAACATGTCTGCTGAAATAGTACTTGGTTTACTATAACAGGCTTTGTACACATAGTGGGCAACAGTTTTCCTGTATTATGTTTGTGCAGTCAGTTAGAGTACATCAACATCCTCATACTAAATAAATTTATCCCAGAATAAAATCTTTGTTAATGTTATTATTTAGAGAATATATCTCTTGGAAACATCCAGCCAGACTTGCTCATATCCAACAAAAGATCAATTTTTTCATGCCTTCCATCAAAAGGAAGCATTTTGCAAGATGAGGGGGGAAAGTTGAAATCAGCTCAAAAATATATTTTCTATGGGAAAAAAACTCTTGTATTGTGAGGATCATTACTCCTTTCAAAGCATTGCTTCCATGGTTCTGTTGGGAATTGGGCTTAAGTAGGAACTGAACTCATCATTTCCTCCTTTAAACATCTGCAAACAATATCAGTGCAGCAGGACATTAGATCTGGACCAGAAATATCTGCAAAAAATATTCATTGATATTTTATGTAAATCAGAGCTAGCTCCATTTTGCATAAGATGGTATCTGAGCTCTTCGCTCCTTGAAACAATCCGGAGCTGCAGATATTTCTGCTAAGCAGTGGCCATTTGGCTGCCTCGAGCAAGAACTAGGCTCATATGAAGTGCAATGAAATATTGGTTCAAGTCAGTAAATAGACCTTGGTAGATTCAGAACAGAACCTATGGAAAAGGATTTGAACCATGCTACCCTGCTTCAGAGTCCCACTGCTAGGATTGTATTATTTCAATTATAAGCTGCCCTGCAGCTGTTAATAAAAGAAGTGAAACAATAGCCTCGAGGAGCTGCACTTGCTTCATCTGTAGTATTAAGCAATGGTCTCATCCTATCTGTAACAGGGCATCACCTAAAGAATAACCTCCTTTTGCAACACAGCCAGACTTGGCTTTTAAGAGAAGGAATGGGTCCCCCAGAGCTCACACAAAGACAAAGCTGCTTCACAGGAGCACATCAACGAAACATAATTTCCAGAGGAGCTCTTAATTGACTGCACTTGTGGAAGATGCATCAAAATGTCCCAAAATGAGCATGTTGTTGCTTTTTCAATTTGCTGACAGTTTGCCTGCAGGTAAACCTCCAGCACACTAATAGTTTTTCTTGGCCAACATAACCAATATAGATTTAGTATCTCTCTTTGCTAAATAAGAGGAACATTTACGATAGCTGCTGGCTAGAAAATTAACCAAGTGAACTCTTCAATTTCTCTGTCCCTCTCCGTCTCCCTCATTAATTTTTTATGGAAAGCAAAGACTAATTCTGTCTCTCTGCTTGTAATCACATTCAAAACATGTTCATGACTCAGTAATCTGCTTATGAACATTGCCGTACTCTGCAGTAACTCTGCAGACACCCACATTTGGGGCGGTCTGAATGCTCACACAGCTTGCAGTTGCCAACTGGATATATTTTTTTTTCCTTACAGTTTTTGTTGTTTTAGACTCTCTCTTCATTGTGAAAGCTAACAAGAGGAACAGGAAACCCATCAAGCCAACATTAGAAGTCATAAGAAGCTATTCACCGCACTGTAAGTCTCTGGTAAGCAATTTCTGATGGTTTTACTCAAAAAATGCAACTGCTGCTGGTGCTGTATCAAAACAGAGCCCAGCCTGAAAGGACAGATGTGCAATCCCTCACACTCGTTCCCTCAATGCAAGGGAAGTCTGATCCAAATTTGATATTTTGGCTTGAGCAAATGCAAATAGTGCCGTTCCTCTGCATACAGAACACACTGTGGATGAGGCTTCATTTTAAAATTACCATAGATGCCTACATGGTAACTTTCTGAGCTGTGTTCAGCATCATAATTACCTGCCTCTATCAGCAATTGGTTGCTGTCATACAACAGGGCCATCCAATTGGGCAGTAGCTTTGCTTGCAGTTATTATTCCTCTTTCTGTCCCAACAAAAGGCATCTTGGGAGCAACTCCAAGCAGGTATCCATGTTACCTTCCCACCAGCTACTGGAATAAAGGATGACCAAGGTGAACTCACATTTAATGGCGATACCATGACTTGTGTGTCCCTCACAAACAGACAGAAGGCAGCGAAACACAAGGGACAACTCCATGGGAGCAGCAGGCAGACAGCTGGGCTCTCCATGGTTGTTTGCATAGCTTCACAACCCCGCTAATTCTACCTAAGAGAGAAACGGTGAAGCAAAGTGATAATAATTCCCCATTAAGCAAATGAGCTTTTAGTTACAGCCAGATTTCAGACCACGGAAATAAAAGAGATGAGCACAGATTTTCTTTTCTATTTTTGTGTACAATCAGTAGAAATACTTTCCCACATATGAAGTACACGCCAAAATCAGCTGTCTTGCACATTAATTGATGTATTTATTTATATGTGGACAGCACAAAGGCACTGCCAGAGACTTTATAGTAAAAACTGAACATTTCTACTTCAATCCTTACTCTATACACAACAAACACACGTATGTATCACACAGAGAACTGGTGATGTATTCCAGTGTTCTCTCATGCTTCCTGCAATCACTGAAGCATAATATTTTGGAAGAAGTTAATTTATCATATCATCAAAAGAAAAGAAGCACAGCCTTCCCAGCTCTGCTCATGCAACAACACCCCCAAAAAAGAAAGAGTTCCTTTCCCAAAAAGTTATCCATGAGTTGCCTGAAAATAAGCACGTGAAAATAAACACCACAAACATGAATAAGAGAGAATTCTAAATGAGACGTTCATTACATCCAGGAAGGTGAAGAAATAAGGAAGCAACACGTGCCTTCTCCGCTAAACTAATCCTGTTTGACGTGACATGTTCATCACTGTGTGCTTACACACAAAGCCAGGCAGGGATTTGCTGGGAAGATGTGGTCATGGGGACATGCAAGCGGGTCAGAACGACACATTGCTGTGTGCTGAATCCAATCATTTCTTAACAGTCCCCTCCTGGAGAAAGCGTGAGGACAAAAGCACTCTGCTGCCAGCTAAGCAAAAACTCTCCTCAAAGTTCTTGTGCAGAATGTACTGCTTATTTACTGTTTCTTTGTTTTATTTTGCCAGCCACGGTATTTCCATTAACATCTCCATGTTAATGGAGAGCATGCTCATTTTAGGCTTTAAAACTGGGTCAGCACACCCAGAAAATTCACACCAAACTGCAGCTCCTTAGCGCAGATAGGCAAAGTTGTCAAAATATTCTCATCACTGAGTAAATCTGTGCTTAGAGCAAAACCAACAGCCTGGAAAACACAAGTGCCCTGCAAGCTATCAATTAGCCCTCACATCAGGAGAAACTTGTGTCAAAAGGAAATTACTTCCATCTTATGGGAAGAAATTCAGCTCTGCTCTGACTTACGGAAAAGGACAGCTTAGGTAAGACTCCATTTGCTGGAAGAAAGGGGAAGGTGCTGTTTGTTGAGCTCCTATAGGGCACCTCCTGTACCCTCACTGGGTACAGTTGTAGTTTACAGATTTTCTGAGATTTTAAAGATTTCCCCTTCTTCACCAAGGCCACACAAAAGTGTTTTCAGGAGCTGTTTGCACAAAAACCATGAAGTCCAAAGCCTCGTGACTGGGACAGCAACGTGTTGGACAATACAAGATACACAAGGAAGGCGCTATTTTTGACATTTTGGAAGCTTCATTTGCAATGGCTCAAATTGGACTTCTGGTCTTTCCTGAGCTGTTTTTACAGACTATACTTAAAAAACTATTTAGCTAACCCTTATGGAGACATATTCCTCAAAAACACAATTTTTCATTAACTTTAAGAAAATTGACACCTGTTATTTCCTTTTCTCCTGATAAACTCAGAAAATTTGGAGCAGATCTAGGATAAGAAAATATTTGAAGAACTGTTATCCCAGGTTACGCTTATCAGTAGTTCTTCCCAGCTCCATATCAAACACAGAGCCAGATGGTGGTAAGCAGGTGAACTTTTCCCTCCTGTGGATCTTTGTGCAGGCCTGCGTAGGCAGTAATGAAGTCTACATAGAGCACATGAATCCAACACCCAGTGGGTTTTTCAGATGCAAAGATCAAACCTTCAAACTGAAGGGTAGGTGGAAAAGTCTAAAAGACTGCTTTATTACCTCCGGTTCTGGGAGGTGTGTTACTAAACTGCTGCAAGTTATGCTTAGGTAGGAAAAAGCATCTTGTTCATGATTGAGCTGATAGAGTGAACTGCCAGCAGAAATGTCACATAGAGATCCACATAAAATGTCCCATAGACCTGAGGGAAGTCAGGATTTCCTCCCAAATCACCCCCATTTCTCTACCTTCCTGCTCTGATGTTTTCCTGCTCCAGACTCTTTATCTTATTTTACATAGAATAGAATCATAGAATCCTTAGAGTTGAAAGGGACCTCTGAAGGCCATCTAGTCCAACTCCCCTGCGATGAACAGGGACAGCACAGCTAGAACGTGGTGACAACACATCCTCTAGGCTGAATCTTTCCCCTATTTACAATGCCCCCGTCATCCTCTACCTGCTTCCCTTCCTTTTTGCCTCTCTGCCTATGGAGCAACTGAAGAAAAGAAATAAATAAAACATTAACCTTTATTGTGTGGAGCTTCCCCAGCCAAAGGACTCAAGAGAAATCAAAATCCACCTCCCTTTCTCCAGCCAAGGACCTTTCAAAGGTTTCAGCCCTATGAGGTAACTGAAGTCACAGATGTGAAATTTGCTGATGCATTTTCCCACTCTAGTCCTAATCTAGTGTTATTGGCTGTCTGTGGCTCCCAGCCCCAGGCCAGGCTGTCCAGTCTCCAAACAGCCCCAAAACACATTTCTGGTTGAATGTCTTATGGACTCTTTGTCTCAGATCCAAGGGGATTTAATAAACAGGAAAATAACCCTTTTGAAACACACAGTGGCTCTCAAGCTACTGAATGGAGTAAATGTAAATTGAATCCTCAAGATCAGTTGATTAGAAAAAACACAGTGTAATGGATAAAATGATTTCAAGCAAGGTACATTTTCAAATAAGACATGCATTCCCCATACTAGTTTCAATATTGCTATACAGGGCTACATCTATCAGCATGGCACACGGGATGCGTGGGTCAGAAGAGTTCAGCCTTAAATTTGTAGGAAAAATGATGCCGTACGTATTTTCCAGTTCTTGCCTACGTTAAACATCCCACCTTGAGATATGCAACATTTACCAGCTTACACACCTGACATTTCCTTGCTTTGACTGAATGCTTGTTCTCCTTCTGTTCTGGGCTATTTCAGAGCCTGTTAACAAGGAAAAATAGAACTGGCCAGGAAAATAAATTGCTGTTTGAAAAAGATCACAGCAGCTCAGACATGTTTCTAAGTAACTGGACAGAGGAAGGCGACAGCAATTGCAAACCACAAGCCCCAAAGTACCCAGACTAAGTGACTGTGCATTAGAAATCAGGCTTTAAGTTCTTCCAAAGGCATCCATTTTTCTTGTGTTAATGGTTAATTCAGGTCACCTATTTGATGTTTAAGAGATCACTGTAACTTGCTCACAAGAATACATTGATGAGCTACTGTCACATCACAGGACTTTCAGGAAAGACTTGGCACTAAAGCTAGAAAACTGTTCCCTAACTTATGTCCGTAGGGAAGGCTTGAAATACTGAGGTCTGTTTTTCAAAAAATGTTGCACAGATAATAGCAATCATGAAACAGTACAGCACGGTGTTGCATCTTCGTCAGAGCTTTGCAACGGATAGGAATAGGGCACAATTACAAAATATCCTCTAACTACAGGCTTGCCCCATTGGAAGGGACTGAGGCTGCTCAGCTTCATCGAAGAAAGCTTTTGTGCCGCCTCCAATTGTACAAGCTTTTAGGGACACATAGGGTCATTTTACTTCACTTTCCACTGTTATTCTCCAAAACAAGAATGGGCACTGCTCAACACAGGCTGAATTGATTTCAAGGAAGCATTCAAACCTGGTGAAGCTGAGCTCTGATGTGCCTGCATAGCAGGGAGAGGGCTCAGGTGAAGGGTTTCCCTTCCTCAGCTCTGCTGCAGATCTTGCTGGGTACAAAACACCCTCGCAAACTTCCACCCTGCTCCAATTGCTCAAGTCACCCACTCGCCTCTTGTAATTGGCTCTGCAACAACAACAACAGCAACAAAAATAGAGAGAAACTGTCTCTCGGTGAAGAAAAATTTGCAAGAAGGAAAAGATTAATGTGGAACAGCTGTGCTATGGAGTTGGTGAATAATTTGCTGAAAATAAACTTTAATGGCAAATTAAGAACAGAGATTAGCTCTGCAGCTCTGTGCTCTCAGTGTGTAACTTGGTTGCACAGCTCTGCTGGCAGCAACTCCTCGGGAGCAGGCAGTGACATGGGAGCTGCTTTCCCACAATCTGCTCAGCTCCGGGCAGGCTTTTGCTTTCAGAAAGCCCAACTGCAGTGAGCTGGTTCAGGAAGCAGAAAGGAGACAACAGCCAAGTCTTTCTTTCCCCTCCACATCGCTCCCAAGAGGTAATGTGATTTTTGGGCAGCTGTCAGATGCTATCACTCATGTCAGGAAAGCTGTGGGCTGCCCACTTTAGCTGTTGCTCTACAAGATGGATTTATTTTCCCCTGTTGCAGTCAGGATGGCATCACCCCAGTCAGACCAATGCTGGGTCTCCAGTGATTTCAGCTTCTACCCCAGGTGCTGCAGGGAGCTGACAACTAACTGGCAGCGTGCACCCCGTGGGCCAACTTGAATGCATTTTCTGACTTTGTCAGCAGTCTGAACCCTACAGCTTCCATCTCCTATATATCCAGCAGCACAAACTCCAGCTCCACATCCCACTTCCTGCTCTGATCTCAGCTGAGGCAGTTTGCACCATGCCACACTCTGCCCTGCACGGGGCAGCTCTGCTACATACAGTGACATCCATTTTTAGGCTCTATTTGCCCAGCAAACCTCATCCTGGAGGAGCCCATAGTTTCCGGTTCAGCATCATACACATAGAGAGTGTCAGCTCCCTCACTGCCCAGGGAGTGGTGGGGTCACCATCCCTGGAGATGCTCCAGAAGCACGGAGATGTGGTGCTGAGGGATGTGGTGATGGGCACGGTGGGGTGGGCTGGGGTTGGACTTGGGGATCTCAAAGGTCTTTTCCCACCTGAATGATTCTGATTCTGCTGCCAGAGCCTCAGCACACTGGAGGAGCTTCCCCATGGGCACCGGGTTCCTGGCCATAGCGACTTTCTTTGCTGCACTCTGTGTGAGCAGGATCTGTGAGTTAAACCCCTTGGTTCCATCATCAATTTCTCCCACAATGGCTGGGAACTGACAGGGAGAGGGATGAAAACAGAGCTATTCCTCCTCCTCTGAAAGGATAAAGGCCAATAAAAAATGAGTATTGGCAGTCTGGCATGAATTACCACACCGACTGGTGTTCTGAAATGTCCCAGCTTTGCCAACACGCCTGACTGCTTTGTGGACATTGAATAACATGACCCCAGACACAACAGGATCCGCTTGTGCCTACAGAAATGATGGCAATTCATTTTGCGGCTCATTCAGCCAGCTCCAATCACTGCTTTTGCTTCAGTTAAGAAAAGACATAAATCTGCCTAATTTTTCTCTCTGTAATTCACATCAAACAATCTCCATTTACTAAATGTGATTGATAAATGAATTAATTGCATGACATTCATTCCTGACACCAGTGCAGAACATGTAAACTGGAAATAAGTCAGTAGGAACCTCTAAATCTAGAAAACAAATGATGGATTATTCAAGAAATTTTTGAGCTCAGTACCGAGAGATTTTTGGGCTCAGTACCAAGGAAAGATTGAAAGCCTATTTAACCTTGTATAGTTCAGTTCTTCCTCTTCTAACACCATCAGCTGCCACAAGAGATCACAGGAGTTCCACGGCCAAACATGAAAGCCCATTTGGATGGACATACTGCATCTGGCAGAAAAGATTTCCCACGTTGCTTCTTGTTTTTCTGACTTGTACTGCCACTCCAAAGAGACAAAAGATCTTTTCCTTCCTTTTCAATATCCAGCCAGCAAGTGAAACAAAAATGTTTCCTCTTCAGCACTAAGCAGTCATAGCTTTTTATGTCTACTTGCAGGTTAAAAGAAATAGAATTGAAGAATTACAGTCTATACATTAAGAGGTCATCGCTGGCAAAAGGCAATAGTGAAAGGCCCCCAGCAAACCCAGGCTCACAAGGAAATGGCATTTGCTCCTTGACTAACCCACAGACACAGGACAAGTCGTGATTGAGATGTGCCCTGATTAATGGAAAATTGTTCCTCAGAGCCAATGAGTCACTCATTATGAAACACGAAGCACATCCAGTTATTCCAAACTGGAGGACGTTCACTAGCTGCTCAATAAGCTTTATTATGGTGTCTCCTACGATTTTTATGTATGCAATCAAAGCATCTACATCGAGTTCTGCAATTTTTAAGCATCTCCATAAAGCAACGTAATGATCTTCACAAAAAAAAAAAAGTTAATAAAGGCCAATAATAATCAAGCTTCATGTCACCAAGGTACAAATATTAACCATATGCAAATTGCACTGATAAATCTGAAGAGAGCAGGCAACAAGCAACACTTTGCGTAGTCACTGGGGATATTAGGACCAAATAAAAGCAACAAGAAAGGCTCTGGGTGCTACGCTTGCAGGACAAGTCATAGGGTCTTGAGTGGGGAAACTAAACGTGTCCACAGGCCTCTGTAAAAACGAAAGGAGCAGAGCTGTAATTTAAATGCCACTTAATTTTTATGACTTTAACAGCTAAAAAAAAATGCCCTTTGCCATGATTGGTTAAAACTTCTCTAATGACATACAATTAGGAAAGATATTTAATACATCAATGCCACCCCCTGCTCGCCCCAGGCCCACTGGCATCTCCGTGCAGGTCCTTGCAAGCTGTCCTGCTGGGGATGACCAGGGGTGCAGAAGGAGTCAGGGCAAGGAGAGCAGCATGAGCACAACTGCTCTCTGCAGCACTGCCTCTGTCTTACTGCACGTTCCCTCTATACACTTATTCTTGCTCAGAGCCCATAACATCGATCACTGGTAGGAAAGACCAGCAAAGTGCTCCCTTTTCTATTCTTTTTCTCCTCCAAAGTGATCATATAAAGATGTACAGGTAATCCCAAAGCTCCTCTACCAAAACAAGGTTTGATCTATCACTGCTTTCACTGGATGTTTGCCACCACCTAGCAAAGGGCCTGAAGGGTTTTAAACTAATAGAGGGGAGATTTAGGTAAGGTGTCAGGGAGAAATTTTTCACTGAAAGGGTGGTGAAGCACTGGCACTGCTGCCCAGAGCTGCGGGTGCCCCATCCCCAGAGGTGGACAGCCAAGGATGGGGCAATGGGCAGCCTGAGCTGGTGGGGGCACCCAGCCCATGGCAGGAGTGGGACTGAATAGGTTTTGAAGTCCATTCCAACCCAAGCCCTTCTGTCATTCTTGTGTTTTCACTTAATACACAGTGCATCTAACAGCAACGTTTCAGCTGGTTTTCTTTGTACTGCACTACAAGTTTATGGAGTAGCAAAATCTGTCTCTTTCATAAATATCGATAAAGAAAGAAAACTAGAAGAAAAAAAAAAACCAAAACCCAACAACTATGATTGCACCATCATCCTCTTCTTTGTCCCCCCTTTCTCCTCCTGTACTCCAAGGCTGTAGACATCCCAGAGGAGGACCCTGGCTCTTGAACCAGCACGGAGATCAGTGGAAAGAGAAATTTCAACAGCAGAAACATCGCCACAATCATTCCTTGAACATGAAACCGCAAATCAAGTTTAACTTGCCTTATCTGGATATTCCCAGCCATGCCACAGGGAGCCTACTACCACCATCCTCAGACCAACCGAGGATCATCCCAGTGCCAAGCTGCTCTATTCACACAAGAGGGATTTCATGAGCAGTTCACATCTTTCTACATACTATCAAATGCATTCTGGCCCAGTTCTAGGACAAGGAAATCAATCCATTACCTCTTTCCCCTGCATATAAAAGGCAACCACACACCACACCAGTGATGAGGAGCCCAAGGCGGTTTCAATCTGTATGCCTTTGATGATATCAGCAGATCTACACAATTCAATGCAGACAGCTTGCACACAGGTTGGGGGCTGTAGCAGCAGCCCAGCAGCACCAAACCTACATTTAAGATAACCCATTTCCCAGCCTGCCTGTAATTCTAGCCCTTGCTCCACTTTGAGCTGAGAATGAGGTAACAGACTGAAATCAGTGCTTCCAGAGGCCACACTGCCTGCAACTGCAGCACAGCCACGATTGATTTTCCTTAGGGGTCTTCCAGACTGCTATTCTGGGCCTATAATTACATCTCCAAACAAAGTTGCCTGTCAAGATCAAGTCTACTTTCCTGATGATGCTGATTTCCTCTTCCTTTTATATTGCAAAATAACACAGTTAGGATGAGGGAGAACTTTTTTCAGATTTCTCTTTTTCCATCTAGGCTGCATAACTTTAACCTCCAAACTAGGTCAGCTCAGAGAAAGAGCATTTAATTTAATCTGTTACAGTGATTAACAAAGCTGTTGTATTGTTAAAGACTAAATATGAAGAGTTTATAGAAATATCAGCTCCTTGGTGTAAATGGTTCTTAGGCAGTGCCAAGAAAAAAACAGACAAGACACAGAGGAAGAATAAAGAAAAGAGCCTGACAGAAGCCCTGACATTCCGGGCATCCTATCACTCCTTGGGATCTGAAACATTGTTAACCCATCCATTAAGAAACTCAGCACACTCAGCACACACATCCCACTGCAAATGATGTGTCAGAAGTAAGGAAAGTCTTGCAAGACTCCAACATTAAATACATCAGGCCTCATATTTTCTGTTGCTAGGTGCTTTTCTTTTTAATTAATCATAAAATGTAGCATGGAGCCCTTTAACATAAATAAAACTGAAAACAAGACCTTTTCCTCTCTCTCTCTCTCTCTTCCTGGCAGTTGTGCCATGGTCACAGCTGAGGATGCCTCAGGGTGAGTTTGGGTGTTTCCAAATGAGTCCCTAGAGCTTTCCTTTGGCCATGAAGCAGTGTCAAGTACCAGAGGAGTCCCACTCCTGCCATGGGCTGGGTGCCCCCACCAGCTCAGGCTGCCTATTGCCCCATCCTTGGCTGTCCACCTCTGGGGATGGGGCACCCACAGCTCTGGGCAGCAGTGCCAACAGTACAGGTTGGAGATCTTTGGGCAGATCCTCTCACTGCTGCAACCTGCTGTAATTTTGCTTTGGCATCACTTTCCCTTGTTTTGGCTGTCACTGCTCTATGGGCTTTTGGCCTTTTTTTCCACCCCAATTTAACTCTTTTGTTATGCTTGTTAAGAGTCTCAACAGGGGAGACAAGAAACCAGCATGCCTATGAAAAGTCCACCTGCTGTGCCAAGAGCAGGAAGGTTCTTGTAGCACCAGACCCCCAGTGTCTGTCCATTCTGCCCACTCTATGACAGAGGTGCCAACTTGCTGTCGCGTCCCACTTGCTCTTCCAGCTCTCCTCATCCTCAACAATTCCAAAATGCTGGAGCAAGCAGGCAGAGAAAAACCTGGAACTTGCTCCAGCTTCCTGCAAAACACAACCCTCCATCTACTTCCAAAGGAGAAGGAGATGACCTTTAAATCTCATGTTGCATTCGGCTCGGAATAACTCAGAGCTCCATTCGTACAAAGATTTTCAAGGATATTAATCACATACAACAATGCACACAGTCTGTGTGTTTGTTCACTGCCTTCTTATTTCCCCAAACCCCCAGTAAATAATCTCTTCTCACCTGCTGGTGCCTGGGGAACAGACACACCTCAGGTGTTGTCTCATTTCTTGCTGTGTTTTACACCTTGCAGTCAGGGATTTCACCACCTTTGTAGATCTGTTCTGAAAAATCCTTGGCTCCTTTTAGGACTAAAATTAAGCCTCCTTCACTGTGCATTTAATTAACTTTTATTTGCTTGACATTTCATTTTTATTATTTTTAAGCAGTCTGGGACTCTTGGCATTAGAAGCACATGTAAACTAATCCTACTGATAGACTATCTTCGCAAAGACTATTTTGTTCTGTTTTTTTATCACGCCACTAGGAATATTTTTCTTGTAAGAGAAAACAGCTGCAAAAGTTCTTCTCGATTACCTCAGTCAGACTGACACCATGCAAGGCAATAACAGGGCAGGAGGAAGCACCTGCTGAGAGCACACGGACACTCAATCAGATGCTGTGCTTCTGGTTTAGCTCCTCCAGGTACCAGCGAGGGAGTGGTGTGACTGCAGAATATTTATTTTACTGGAAATAACACGTTTATTTCCTGAAGTGCTTTAAAATCTGCTTTTAGGCTGGCTCCCCAGGGGATCAGAGGGGAAGCAGTAGGCGAACTGCTCTGCCCAGTTATTTCCATGTTCCTCCTTCCTGATTAGTGGGCATGGTGGGGATGGGTTGGCAGTTGGACTGGATGATCTTAGTGGACTTTTTCAACCTTAATGATTCTGTGATTTCCTCTCTCCTCTTTTTTGGCATGTGCTAGGAAAGACCTGGTGCCTCTGAGATGTGAAGCCTCTTCTGGATGGAAATCAGTGGTCACATGGGAGCATGAGCGCATCTCTGCTGTGAGCACTGCAGGAAAGGAGCAGGGAGAAGATCCCATCCCACCCAGGGCTCACTGGCAGAGGGAAAGTCACCACAACAGCACCCCATAGTGCTCCCATCAGCTCCTTGCTTGGGTGTGACCGAGCCAGCAGAAACAAAACAAAAAATATATAATTCATCAACATGAAGAGTAAGCCATTTTGGAGCACAAAACGCACTGCTTCTCACAATCAACTTATTTTGACAACAACTTCCTACGTGCATACATATATACAACATATTTATTTAATACTTCTGAGAAGAAGAGGAATAGTTAAATCAAGACACCAGCTCGATCCCAGGGCTGGAATCTAATAGGAGAGGATGAGAGCTGAGGCTGTGCAGCCTGGAGAAGAGGCTTTCAATTGTCTTTCAATTTCTAAAGGGGCTGTAAGAGAGAAAGGGACAGACTCTGTAGCAGGGTCTGTTATGACAGGACAAGGAGAAATGGTTTCAAACTGAAAGAGGGGAGATTTAGGCTGGATATAAGGAAGGTGGTTTTATTACAATAAGGATGGTAAGGTGCTGGCACAGGTTGCCCAGAGAGGTGGTGATGCCCTGGAGACACCCAAGGTCAGGAGATGGGACTGTGAACACTGATGGAGCTGTGGATGCCCTTTAAGAGTCCCAACTCAAAAGATTCTATGATTCTAAGAAGTGCTTTCATGAAAAATCAAGAAAAATGACAGATCTTTTACATTTATGGGCAATCTCAACCCACAGAGTTACCTCATCCATTCTGAAGGTCTCATAATTCACCAAAGAGGGGAAGCCTGGCACATACTGAGCATGAGATATTTTTGTAACTGCACAGTTGGCGCACTGATGACATTACTTCTTTTTAAATATTTTAAAAGTCTTTGGCTAATGGACTATTTAATTAAAGAGAAATAAACATTAGTTTTCAATTTATGGGTAAGGAATACCCTTACCAGGATGGGTTGCAGGATATGATCCTCATTGCCTTTGCAGATTTATCACTTGTACCAGACATGCAGAATATAAATAGCATCAGTCTTAGACTGGTGGCACCCACTCAGTCTTCAACACTTCATAATGTTCTACTGAAAAAATCAGTGCTCTCTGAAAGCCTGGTGCTGAATAGCAAGCATCTTTTTCTCAGCTGAAATTAGAAATGGTTGGGAGACGAGCAATGAGGTGCAGTTTTCATTATTTAGACATATAGACTACATATTCTGTTTGGATGATACTAAAACTGGCGTGTTGCTTCCTGATAATAGAAAATAATGTTTAATAAACACTGAGTTTGCAAACATTGGTTTTAGTTGTGACTTTTCATTTTGTTTTTGCCTCCATTTCCTATAATCTGGTGGATCCAAAGCTACAAATTCAATTTGCAAATTCCACCCCTTACTGAAAACTTATATTTCACTCTGCACGGGTGAGAAAAGGAATGCAGTTACATGCATCACTGCAGACACACCTGACGAATGGGCTCTTTAAAACTTCTGCTGCCCACACCCCCACCAAAACCAAAAGGAGACAGCCAAAATTTCCACAGCCTGACAGCAGTTTCAGCCTGATGGAGATACCTCAGAAATCAGGGGTGATTCCTGTCTGTGGTGGAAGACAGCTGAGATTTTTACAGAGAAGCTTCTAAGAACAAAACTGAGGATAATGGGACACAAAGGGACTATCCTGCCCACTAATGGTACTTGAACACAAAGCAGTATTTACACACAGTTCCCACAACATGACCAGGTTGACATAGAGAAAGCATCTCTAAGGTCTGAAGAAGCTCGGCTATCCCCATGTAGACAGTAGGAATGAGCCTGAGCCATTGCTGAATGCTAGACAAAGTCAGGGAAAGCAGAGAGACACATACGGTCAAGCCAGAAATCTTCACCTAACAGACATAGTCAGGGAGAGGAGAACAACACAGCATAGAAGCCTGCATAGGTCTTCCCTCTGATTCCAGATGCACAGTCAAGTGGTAAGTGCCCATTGCCCAATGCACTGCACTGCACCACGAGTACATAATGTTGAACACCTTCCTCAGCACTCCCTGGGAATGGGGTTTCTCAAAGCATTTCTGTGTTTGGACCTCATGCGGTGTCACCATGGGCTCCTGGGAGAGGAGGGGTCCCACAAAGGTGCATTCTTACTATTCTTCATGGAGCACAGATTTGTTCTGACTTTGGTTCCCAACATACCGTTTGCTTTGAGGGTGTGTTCCAAATGATGAGAGCAGAGACCTTTCCCAGTGTACCCCCAAGATTTAAGCATGCTATCCAGTGGTGTCATGGCCAGATTTTGGGGCCGTTCGACATTTTCATCACCTGCCCCTTGAATCACACTACAGTAATTCTATTTCTGACCTTAAAGCCACGGTTTTCTCCCAGCAGCTGCATGGCTCAGGTGTCCGCAAATAATGTGGGGCTCTGTGTCTGCAATGCAAATCACTCCTCTCCTCGTTCAGCACCTTGCAATTGTCAACATTGATTTTCAAAGCTAACAGCACTTCGTTAACCAGGAGCTGCTCTTTCTAAGGGATTTCTGCTGGCTGTTTTTCTTCTCCTTCTCTTTATTTTTCTCCCCTCAAACAGACCGTTGGGAGAGAGAGCCGTGGCACAGAAACACTTTGTTTGGGTGCCAAATCCTCGTTGCAGCAGGGTGTAGCCAGGAGGCTCACATCCCTCTGCCAGAAAAACTCTTTGCTTTTCAGTAGCTCTCAACCCCCAGCATCCCTCTGGTAAGCCAAAGGCAGGAAAGAATAACCTCATTCCCACCCTAAAAGCGTCTGTTCCTTGCCACCCCTTCTCAAGCTGTGACTCTACAAGACACTTTCCAGCTCACAGACATTCCCCTGGCCCACATCTCTCCCCACTGAGTCTGCACATAACTGGCCTTCCTTTCCCACCTTGGCTCTGAGCATGGATTTTTAAAGCAAAAATAAAGCCAAGGCACGGAAGGAGGACGAGCAACCCGCACAGCACAGCCAGCCTGCCTGCTCTTCAGCACAGCTCAGAGGGAAATGAGGATCCTGCCGTCCCTGCTAACTTGTCTTCCTCCTTCAGAGCAGATTAGAGAGCAAGAAACAGAAGAAACTTTTACTTGCTACTTCTCTAGAGAGCCCTTGAGTCACTCTCTGAACAGCACACATTTAAGAGCTGGACATGGCAGCCATTTGATTTCTTTTCAAGCAATCAGCAGCTGAGGCAATTTGAGAAAAGGGATGTAATTCTGGTCAAGGCAGTTTCTGCCTGGACAAATGCTGCTGATGGGAGTGGCACAATAAAAACTGGGAGAAGAATCTTCTGCTTGCTAAGAGGGGTGAGGAGAGCAGAGGCTGCAGCAGTGCTGTGCCCCAGGGAGGTGGCATCTCGTCCAACAAACCCCACTGCACGTTCATCCTCTCTCAGGAAGAAAGTTGATATTTGCCTTTATTTCCTCCCTTTTTTCTTCATCGCCACATTTTTCTGCTTTTCTTTCCCCAGCATGGAAATAAAACCATCACAGCCATGCACTGGCAGTGCAGACCAGAGTGTTTTACTCCTTGCACCAAGGATCATTTCCAATCATTAATTGCTCAGACACCTTCGGGAACAGCTGGGCTGCACAGCCCCCAGGTCCTCTTCAAAGCACTCCACTCAGAAACAAGAAGCACACAAGGTGATACAGCTCCATTTCTGCTCCATAGCAGCACTTTCCTGCTTGGAGGTGAACAATCGGCTTCCCATTTCCCACCCCTCTCCTTCATTTGCAACATGCAGCTGGCTGACAGTCCAGCACAGAATCTTAGAATAACTGAGGTTGGAAAAAACCACTGAGATCATCTTGTCCAGCCATCAGCCCACCATTACAATGAGCATCTTGTTGGTGGAAAACTCTAAGTGCAGCAAATAAGCTGGATTTTGGATGATACAAGCCTTTGGGCACTAGGAGGAAACACATATATACATTCAGCTTTCTCATCTTTTCATGTTATTTTAAATGAATACCAATACACATGTTGAAAGGCAAGGAAAAGTAGAGAAAAAAGATGAAAACTGCAGCAAGAATTTGGTAGAGGATTCATGAGACAAGAGAGGAGCATGGGGGAGGAATATGGAGCCCTGCAAGCTCCTCCATGGGGCCCCGCAGCCCCACACAGCAGCAGCCAGCACTGCAGCTTCTGGAGAGAGATTTATCAAGCAAAGAGATCTTTGATCAACGCATCCACCCTGGAAGGAGCAGGGCAGGAATGAAAAATTGCCACTATGCCTTCATCACTTGGTAGTTTCTGGCTGCTGCTAATTTCAGCAAGTTAAAAAAGACTCATCCTCTCTTCCCCTGCCAAGAAGCCTGGCTTCTAAAAACCGACATAAAGAGCTGTGAAAATAAACCCCAATGCACCAGGTGCAACTCTGATCTGTGCTATTCTGGATGAGAGCTCCGCCAATAGCAGTATAAATACAGTTTTGTAACAACGCATCTGCAGCAAAAATTTATAAGTTCCCAGAAAAGCACTAAAACTGCTTAAATCACTGCCTCAAGTGCCCACGTTTTCAAGGCTAATAGCTCAAAGAGCATCAGACAAAACCACCAGACTCACAAAACCCAACAATGAAGAGCAGTTTGGAATTTCCCATTCTGAAGGCATTTGGAGATTGCACCCAGCAGAAAAGATGGAAAAAAAAGCCTGATTATGAGGCTTTTTCTCCTTGAAATGCATGGCTCTGGGAATCGAAGGCTCTCTGATCCATCCAGCAACAGCAGAAGTTGCGTGGTGGAGCTGATGGAAGCACTGGCCCAGGCTGCAGCCACCACTGGGCTCTGCCCCCACGTTGGTGCATTGGAAGGTTGTGCAGACCTGACTCCTGTGTTTAGCAGATACACCCCTAAAACCACATTGGAAATCAGAGTTAGGACAGTATTTATTTTCCCATGTGTCTATGGGATCATGGGGTGCTTGAGTTTGAGGGGCTTTGCCTCTGCTTAGTGCCCTCATTACATCCATCAGCGAGTCCAGGAATGATGAGGTGTCGGCTTCAGTCCTTCCCTGAGCTCTCCGTGGGTCAGAGGAATTGACTCCTCATGCCAGCTTTGCACTAAGCTCTTCCAAGCTCTACTAGTGCTGCAATTCTTTGAAAAAATACACCTCTTCAGCTGGCAAAATACATGGCAGTGATGTGGAGTGCCAGCATAACTGCATTTGCCAATTGAGCTTATCCTGCTCGTTAAACCAGCTTTGATGCTGCAGTTGTGTTTTGCTATGGTGGCCAAACCTTTCAGCACAGACAAAGCTGAATTCTCAGCTCTCTGTCATGCTCTGGTGTGGGAATGGATCTGCTCCTGCCTCTCTGTCCCCCAGTATCCCCACTGCTACCAATGGAGGGCACTGACCTCCAGCGTGTCCCTTTGAGAAATGATTTTTCACACGGCATATTTCATCCAGCTGTTGGCTTCAGCTAAAGGCTGCCCTTTCCTTTTTGCTCTTTCGAGAGCAAAAATATTACCCAGCAAACGCAAACATGAATCTCTGTGTTAACACAATCTAAAACACATTATCTTTTTACAGAGGGCTTCAAAGTGAAAAAGGATTTTAGTTTCACCAGCAAGAAGAGTTTTAATCAATGTTGAGCCGTTGAGTTTTTTCCCCTAACCCTTGATTAATGAGCATGAAATACCATTTACCTTATAAACTACTCCAAACTAAATATATTAAACCATCTTTTGGTTTCTCCTTGTTTTTTTGGAGCACGAAGCTTCAGTTGAATGCAATTTGTACCATCAGCAACCAGAGTTCTGCAGTTGTCACTGTTAGCATTACATTCATTTGAACAGTAATGAGGTGACACTGGCTTATGGAACTCTTTATAGTGTTCTAATACTGCGATCATTCAGGTGTTATGAACCTGTAGGAGTGTTAAGGCAGTTTAGCTGTAGCTCTGCCCGGATTAAAAGGCAATACTGTCTCCAAGGAATTTTTGACCAGGTAAATTCAATCACAGTTCAAACCACAGATGGTTCTCCTGCACTTCCCCTTAGATCTTAGAGGTTTTTTCCAACCCTAAGGATTCCACGATTCTATGTCTCAGGCACACACAGAAGGGCCAACCAACCATTTGGTTTGGGTCACCCAGCCAAAGCATCCTCTCTAATAAAACAAAAGGTGAGATTTCTGCAGTGCAGTTCAGTTTGGGCCACCCATAGCATCCCCACAAAGGACTCGGCATACTCCTGTCCCATCCTGTGTTGTCCTGCAGTTCCCACACCCCTATCCACACAACAGAGGCTATGTGCGGTATATCGCTTCCAAGCATGCCACGAAATTAAGAGAACTGATTACTGAGAGACACAGACGTGTTCCAGCATTGAACCACTGGACAGGCTCTGCATGAACCTCCACCCACGAGCATATCGAACACACACTGAGATGAACGGGGCCATCTTTAGACTTTGTGCCAAGAAGGAAATCTGTGCTGTCTTCTTACCAGGGGAGGATGTAAATATTCATGACAAAGCATGACCAAAAAAAAAAAAAAAAAAAAAAAAGCTACTAAATATTTTAATCAACTCAGTCATCATGTGAAACAGGAGTAATTTTTCCTCTCGGGGCCGCACGGATGGGTGCACACTTGCTGCCTGATGTAGCAGCCATCATCTATTCAGGCTGCTTTAGCTTAATAGCTAAAATTCTGCTCTTCGAATTCCTGTGTTTAGGAAAGAAACTGATACACATTTTTAAAACCTGAAAATAGAAAGAAGCTAGGAAGTATCACAAAGAGGGGGAAAAAGAGAGCATTCAGAGCTAAGCACAGCCTAGGGTAATCCAGAACAGGTTTAAGAGCATTCCCCCTAATACTGCCCAATGCTTTCACTCATTTAAAACCTGAAGATCCCCGCAGTCCTTCCTGATTCTGTATTGTGTACAGGATGGTTATGGTATTCCCTCTCCACATTATTAAAACAGGTGTTGAACAGCTTGGCACTCGGGGCAGGAATGCCAAGTCCTGGCTGCCAACCTTTGCCACAAAAAAAGCAGCATCTATTTCACCTCAACCTTTTGATTGCTATTTCCTCCTGAATTTTTGATGCACTTCTTTCACCTTATGGTCTCTTTAGCTCTGTTTGCAAAGGAGTGCTTGAGAGATGAACACCAGCCTCTGCCATAGTCCCTGCCTAACAGCAACCCAGGGAACACTGCACCTTACACCTCAGATATTTTCTTCTATAAGCAGTGGAGCTGCTTCCCTCCCCTTTTTACTACTCTCACCCTGCTTTCTTCATGCATTTTCCATTTTCTACTATTTTTCTTATCTGCCTTCTTACTGCTGTCTCTTCACCAAATAAAGAAGGGCAAGCAAAAACTCACCGCCCTTAAAAGATCTCGACAGCAAAGAGCCTGAAAATAGATAGCCGTTCCAATTGCATAATGCAGAATGCTTCATTTTCATCATCTTTCAGGCAAACCTCATTTGATTCTTAATGGTAAATAATAATCATTAAATCCATGAAACAAGTCAAGCAATAGGTGGGGGAGGAAAAGCAGAGATAACAGGAGAAAAAAAAAAAAAGAAACAACTGTATTTTCAGCTGCAATACAAAAAGACATAAAATACCCCCTAGCTCTGGACTGCTTTCAGAGATGCTGTGTACAGGGAAGCTGTCTCAGCTTAATTATTGCCCTGCTGCCTCCTCAAGTTCCACTGACATCCCATAGCAGCCTGTAATGATGCCAAGATAGTTGGTATCACTTTTCCCCACTTTAAGGTTCCCCTTTCTTAAAGGCACACATCCAACTTTACATTTTATTAGCCAGATCAGGAAAATTTCCACTGCAGAATGACAACTGCTGACAGCTTGAAGTGAGCTTCCACAGCCATAGGCAATTAGTAATCTTACATTCATTACCAGGTTCATGATTTGTCACAAGCTTTTTCTGTCTTTCTTTTTTTATTTCTCTCCTTATTAGTGGATTAGAGTGTGGATAAAAAGCTGGGAAAAAAGTACTCTTGTAGGCTAGAATAATACAGAGTCGATAGAGAAGAATAATAAAGAGTGGAAAGTGCTTCTGGAGTCCCATAACCCAACCTCTGCTCAAAGCAGGGCCAAATTCAGCACTGGACTAGGTCTCTCTGAATTGCATGCTCACACAGAACATTTCCATTGGAAAGCCCATTTTGAGCAGCATTCAGGCAACCATTTACAAATTTCAGATCTAGTAGACGTAATGCCACTCCAAGTAGATTTTCTACTTCTCTATTTTGTTCTTGGTCAGTTTCCACACAGCTTGATTAACAGAGAAGGGAGAAATACACTACTTATATAAACACTTGTTGCAAAGAAGAGTAAAAAAAACAACACTGTGAGAACTGCTTAAAATGGATCTTGTCGCAGAGCATTTCCAAAACAGCCCAAAAAAACCTTAGGTACCAATAGGGACCAAACTTAATGCCCATCTCCATAAAGATAAATGAACCTGAAGGCACAGGTAATTAATTTCCATGCAAATGAGACATAACAGCAGCAAGTTTTGGCTCAGTCTGCCTACTCCAGAAGTCAGCCGGCACCTTGCCATTGGCATCATTGGCAGCAGGACCCAATTCCCAGTTCAACATGAGGCTCGTTTCCAACTTGCAGAATGGGCTGTGCCATGGGTTGGGTGCCATGGAACAGCCCTGTGCACAGGGCTCCAAAGCTGCACTCAAAGAAGGCAGAGCCCACAGGGACAGAGATCAGTGCCACACGTAAGCACACATCACAGACCATTGATCCTTCACCAGCACGGCACAGAAACACCCGGTTCAGTCCAACCTTCCCTCTCTTATTTGCCCTCTTTGGGGACAGAGCTTCAGTTGGGGACTGTGGGACCCCTGCATTCTCCTGTCTGGGAAAACACACTTTTTGGCATCTACATCACAAATCCCAACACGTGCTAGTTTCCAAAGCAAAGCAAAACAGTGTCTAGCTTCTGAAGTGAGTTTAGAGCTCAGAATCCTGCTTCAGGTCTCTGGCCAAAATCCCTCCGTTCTTCAGACCGAAAATGAGGTGTGTAAAAAAAATAATAAAAAGCAAGCAACCAACCAACAAAATAAGTGACAACAACAACAAATATATCACTTTTTCCATATTTACTTCCCATTTCTTTCTTATTTGCCAATGTCTCCAACATCAGTTTCCCCTCTCAGACCTTTAGCACTCCCAGTTCCCTTCAACAGCACCCAGACTTGCAGCCCCACAAGGAAGTGGCAATGAGTAAATTTTAAGGCAACCGTGGATCGTTTCACTGTTTCCAGGTTTGCTGGGTTGCAAATTAATAAAGTTAATTAAACAAACAAAATTAGATGAATCATATTTAGGGCTGTGTCTAAAACTGGATGTTTCTCTGGCGACATGAAGGATCTGGTGAACCTTATTTTACCTGAGAAATGCAGCCAGTGAATGGTAAAACTGCACAAGAGAATAACTCGGGCATATCCTTTCTAGGTGATCTGCCCCAATTCCCACAGCACAGCTGGAAGGGGAACCATCTCCCGACCCTGCACAGAGGCTCAACCTTGGCTAATGAGCCCCAGCTTCCCAAGGCACACTGTCAGAGGCAGTCAGTGTGTATTTGGAGCCAGCATTTGCAGGGAAGAACGCATGCGGTGCAGCCAAATTAATTAGAAAATGTAAGAACTGACATGATGAAGTACAAGAAATGGACAGAAAGGAATTCAAAACCCTCCCTTTTGCTGCTTCTTGCTGAAAATTCTTTTAGTATGTTGTTCTTCGATGCAATTTAAATTATCGTCTGGTAGAACAATTATCCAACTAGAAGATTTAACCGTGATTAAAGACTAAATAATCTGCTGAACAAACACATGCTTGGCCTTGCTTGAACTGAATTTCAATTCTTCACACGTTCGGTGCTTTACCTACACATTTCCCAACGATCAGCCTGGCAGGTGCTAGGCAGCATCTCATACCCTTTCACACCCAATTTACAATTTGTCGCATCACTCCCAGGAGGACCAGCACAGGTTTCTTTGGCCTGGCCCAGCCCATACAATTAGCTCATACCACGCTTTATGTTCTCATTTAGGCAATTTATTTATCTCCCAGTATAAAATCCAGGTCAGCCTGAAACCACATTAATACATGTACAACACAACAGCAGGGCACAGCAGGTATTTCTCTTAGAGGCACTACAAAATCCCCCCGTGACACTGTTATGAATACCTGTATTCAGCAGGCTGAAAGAGCAAGAGATTCCATTTTCAGGCATACAGCAAGAGCAGACAGAAGCAGGAAACCAGCAAAACCAGTGCATCTCAGCTCCATGCTCTGCATCTCACAGCTGAGGGCATGTTGTGCTCTCACACCTGGGGCTGATGTCTGCACTCACCCCATTTTGCTGATTGACCATTATTTCCATCTGCCCACAGCACAATGCTGATTGTTTGCTTTTGTTTTCTTTCCTTTTTTTTTTTCTTTTTTTTTTTTGAGCACTTAGAAATTCATGAAACATCAACAGAAAACGTGAGTATGCGGAGAGAGAAAACTAAGCTTACCTTTGTGAGAGGAAAAAGGAGATGGGAGTGAGTAGAATCACAGTGAGGCATCCAGGGTGTGGAAGGTCTTCTGGTAAGGATGCTTTGGGGACTCAGCCCTATTTGCACCACCTTCTTGATGTCAGAAGTACCCCAGGTTCTTTCCTCAAATGTTCCACAGCTGAGGGGTCTCAGCAATATCAGTGGGAATTACTCTTTTCATTGAAATGGAAATGGGTGAAGGAGTGCCCTGGTTTCAGCCACACTCTGTGCATGTTGGGTTCTTGTAAGTGCAATCACATGGAAAAAAAAAAATCAGTCTTTTTTTAAAGAAGTTCCTGTCACAGAAGAGTCAGAAGCTTTGATTTTGTTTAGTTAGAAGAAATTATGTGTTCATTTTGAACTGAAACTGAACAACAGCTAGTGGAGCTAAGAGTTTGGATTTGTTTTAATCAAGCTCCTTAATGACCACACTGTGAATCTGGGAGGCTTTGAGACGGAGCAGTGCTAATTGGAGCCAGGGACCAGAATCAAAATCACTACACCCACTTTTCAGGTAGCACATTGCAGGGTCCTTTCATTACTGTGCTTGAGATTCAAACACCAACTTCATGTTTTGTAAATCCTAGTTTGCTTTCAGCTCATTCCAGCATTCATTTACCGATATATTCAAGGCTCCCATGCAAGTGCTCTGCCATGGCTGGAAAAGATGAAAGAAGGATCAGATTCGCCCTAAGTACCCAAACATAGCTTGCTATATTGTTAACAGGAGCCAAAGCTATTCAAAGATCCTCATTTGTTATGTTAATACATGCACTCAAACAGGACACATCTGCAAGAGGTGCATGGCAGGTGTCATGCACTTGATATTTCATTTTTGCCTTTGTATTTCACCACCAATAAACAAATTACAGGCTGAAACACTGATAAGTAGGCCCCTGCTATGTGCCAGCGAAAGTTCAAATGTACATACAGAAAACTGATTGTGTAGACGTAATGATGAGTATTACCATGCAAGTAGATTTTTTTTTTGATCTCCACTTAATTCAGTGACTAAAGCAGCACTCGGGGTAGATCCATTAAATCTTCACAGAGGATATGTGCCCACAGGTATTTTGTTCTCCACACTGCAGAAAATTTAATCAAATCTGAGGATCAGTGAGCTGACAACAGGAACGACTGGCTTAGACTTTTAGCTAGGTGATATCCAGGCTCTCTCTGACTTAACTCTACCTTTGACAGCTGATTTTTATTTTTTTCCTATTCTCTTCAAAGCCAGTTTCATAATTCTTTTAAATTATTCGATGATGAACAATTAATACTGCTGCATAAGAAACAACTTCTGAAAACGCATGGATGAATACACATAAAAAAAATTCTGTCTGAATTTTCACCACTGGTGATGATGAAATCACAGTGAAGTGGTAAAAGCCGTGATACACCACAACACGGTGGAAAATCACAGAATCACAGAATCACAGAATTGTAGGGGTTGGAAGGGACCTCAGAGATCATCGAGTCCAACCCCCAAAATGGTTGGAGGAGAAATCTCCCAGTTTTCATACCACTGAGGTAGCACAGTTACAGTGCCATGAACCTTGACAATATAGAAATGCAGAGCTACAGCCCTGTGCAAGAAGACAATTTTATGACCCTGCATGATAAACAGCATCCTGGAGGATCACCAAGGGGCTGGGTGCCAGCTCTCCTCACCATGCACAGCCTCTCCCAGGTAGGCAGCCACTGCTGACCTTTCAGTGGACACCAGGTGAATGGAGCCATCAACTTACCCAGAATAAATGATAGCAAGCATTAAATTACGAGTCTTTACAGCAGTAAAATGTCAACGTGCCAATAGGTCCTGATGGCTTTTCATATGACTAAGCAACATGTTCATATCCAGAAAATGTCAGTGTCTTGTGGCAAGAGCTGATAGGTGTTCAAACATGGTTGGTTTAGGGACATGCAACCACACATCGTCGTGGTCAACGTTACCTGGTGCCACACATGCTTCAGCCTAGGAAAAGCCCAGCAAAAGGTAGACCTAATGCACTGGTGAGGACGGTAAGAAACAGAAGTGCAATCTGCAGAATTGCAGCACTGGGCTGTAACACTGAAGTATTTCAGAAAATGCTTATGTGCATGTAACAACACAAGGTCACGCCACAGTGCATCAGCTGAGAGCAGAGAAGATTAAACTGACAGTCTATATTCTGATTTATCACATAAAAATGGCAGGCTTTTTCTTCATTTGGCTTGATAAACAGCTCTTCTACTCGACTTTTTAATTAAATTGTGAAGACTATTTATTATATGATCATAAATTTTTTGTATAACCAGTTTTGTTATTGAGGGATCTGAGAGCAAAGGCCAAATAGAAGAAAAACTAATAAAAATGTATGTTTTTCTCCAAGAAATCAATAACAATTTAAGTATGCTGGTGGTCACAATTCTATTTGAGAAAGATTGATCATCTCCTAGGAAGAATTTTTAAACATTTGGCTGGTTCCTTCCATTTTCCTAGAACTGCCATCTTTTGGGAAACTGACAGCAAAATACTAAGAATGTTGATTTTAAAATACCAGGCGTTGAAAATCACCTCTCAGGTGAGTGATGGGGAACACGCATTTGAACAAAACTGCCCGTGAATGTGATAAGAAAGGTGAAATGCACGCTGATGGCATACTGCATACATTCAGCAACAGAAGTGACCTGCAGTGCCTACTTCTCCACATATGAATTCAAAGCTGTGTAACAGAAACCAGGGCACAGTAGAAGTGGATCTATACGTGCAGTTGCAGATCTGATTTTGTACCATTACAAGTCCATTAAAGCGCAGTGATGTTGGGAGAGCTTTACGCCGGTTGGATGACAGCTGAAGGAAGCTAATGGTGGGAAATCCCACAGAACAGAGCACTAAATGTAGAACCGAGCATAGATGGCTTCCACATTTCTCTCCTCTGCATTACAGATGTACAGATTTTTTTTTTAGGTAGGTATCCCGAACAGGAAAGAGAAGAGTGTGTATAAAAATACAAAAGAAAAGGAAATTACAGCAGTTGGGAATAACTCACTTTCCTTCAGCAGGGTTCTTCCCTACGAGGACTACGTCTTGACTGGCACAACGGATTAAACATAATTTCTTACTTAGGCACACAAATTAGCAAATAGATCCAGGGAAAACTTAACATCTAATGAAATATTAGGTGCGCCAGTCTAGGGAGTGCAGCTCGGCTTTTTTATTTAATCTTCATCCAGAACACTGAAATCATTGCTGTACCCAAACCCTGGAAGCTGTGGCTTACAGGAACTATATTTGAAAGCAAACCAGCTCAGAGCTCTTCTCTTTCCCTGAACCCATTTCTTGAGTCTCCAGCCAGCCTTCAGCAGCCCCAAAGAGCAGCTAGGTCCCACTGCACTGATGGTTAAAAGGAGATGTGGGGAGGCGGGATGCTTGGAGGTAAGTGGGCGCGGAAACCCAGGACTCACTTCCATCCAACTGGCAAAGCAACAAGCAGGGCTGACACATCTTGGCAGAAGTTCTGTGAAACATCCCATTTTCAGTAAATTAGCTCTATCAAAGGAGGACGTGTTTTATCAGAATAGTGCCCTTCAGCTCTAGCAAGAAGATGCACAACAATAGTTTGATTTGAAACAAATCCTCCAACACAAAACGCTGAGCCAGCAGGGCTGTTTGCCTGGAAGGTTGTATGAAAGATTTGTACAAACAGCATCAAAGACGAAATGAAGTGTTAACTTCTGGATTATAATTAATCCCTCTGGAAATAATCATTTATTCAATCAACAAAATAAGATCAGTCACATTAACCTTGAAAGATCTACTAATAGCTCCTCTCCAAGTTTCACATACAGATGATGAAGTTTAGCACCAACCGTTCCTAGAATCTGTTTCTTCACTCTATTTTCACCACAAAGCAGTGAAAAAATATCCTCAGGCCTTTTCAATGTTTTGCTTACATGGAATGAAACAATCTGGGAGCTAATTTTCTTCTCACGTGGCCATGCTTATCTCAGGCTCGACTTTCTCAACTTCAGCAAAGCTGCTGTAATGCAAGTAAACACAGAGAGAAGGCACACAGGGAGGTGATTTCTCCTCATGGCAATAGAGAGATTTAGAAAAGCTAATTCAACACGCCTAATAGAACTGAGTCCTGACCTGAGACCATCCCAGACTCAGAGTATCTCCAGTCAGACATCTGGCACAGGTTTTGAACTCTCTATGCCCCAAAAGACACCACACGAGAAAGACTCCCAAAATTTTCAGCATGTGCTTCTGGGCTGTGGAGCAGAAGTTTGGGAGAATTGTTATTTTTTCTTTTTTTCTCCCCAGCACCCATCATTTAATTGCATCTTTCATAGAATGATAGAATTGTCAAGGCTGGAAAAGACCACTAAGATCCACAAGTCCAACCCCAACCTACCCCACCATGCCCATCAGCATGTCCCTCAGTGCCACAGGTCTGGAGCACCTCCATGAACGGTGACCCCCCCACTCCCTGGGCTGGTGTTCGTGGTTCACGAAGAGCCAAGAGAGCTGAATTTCAGCACTGAAGCCCTACAAAGCCCAAAATCTCAGCTCTTGGGTTCACAGTCCAGCTCTAACTGAAGCCAAAAACAAAGTTCATTCCTATGCACTATGGATCAAACTTTACTGATGTTTATATTTATAAATATATCATTAATATTTCTGAAGGATTCATTTTGAGAGCTCTTGGAGAACAACTTCAGAAGAAAGCAGACTTGAAAAGAGAAAAGAGAGTTTGAGTCAATAACAGTGTCTTTATCATCCATATATTAAACAACTGCACCTTTCTGTGCAGTTTTTAAAAGAGATCACCTTCATTTGCCAGCTGCGCATTTGTGAAACACCTTTGCCCTTCAATCCACTAGAAAAATAATTAAATTTAATAGAATCCACCTACGTTCTAAGGCTGGGATTGGAAGTACTTATATTTAATAGAAACTACAGCTTCTAAATGATTATGGTATTTAATTTGCATTCTCTTCGCTATTTTAACTGCAGCTTTATTAGAATAGCATTACTGGCTGATGTTTTTATCTTTTAGTGCCATTGTCATGATAAGAAAAACATGGAAAGCAGATGAAAAACAGAGAAAATATAAAAAGACAAGAGCGTAAGCAAAGTAGGCTGAATATTTGATTTGTGTTTGGGGAAAAAGCATCAGATCTCTGTAAAGCTCAAATACCCACTCTCCCTCTCTGTGAGATTCCAAGAAGTTAAAAGAAGATGTAGGATGTTGCTGGCTCATTTCCATGCCAATTAAACACCCATTTGGCTCGGAAGAGGTTGTCAGTGGGTGCACACAGCACTCCAGCAAGCTGTGCCCATTGGCACTGGTGGAGGAGCTGCCTCACAGCCTGCCCATCTCCTGCATCCTGAGATGATGAGACCCAAAAATTCCTCCTCCTTTCCCTGCTCTCTCCCTCTCAGATTCAGCCAGGTTTTGTGGCTTGGAGCCAAAGTGTGTTTTGCCAGCTCACACCACCAGCCAGGAGATCACGTTTGCAAACTGAGAGGGTCGTTTTGAATTTCTGTTAATGAAACCATCACAAACATCAAGACACAAGATAGCATCGGGCCCAACACAGCCAGAGCATCTGGCAGAGGGAAATCAGGGATGGATGGAGGTGACGAGAGGGGTGGGTGATCCGGGACCACGTGGGTGCCCACAGCCCTCTGGAGCCTGGTCAGGAGAACTCCAGCACTCACTGCAGCATGAGGCACCTGAAGTACAACTTTTTAAAGAGACTGGAGCAGCCCAGTATCATTCACAGCTCATTCATGCAGGATGATCCGTGAGCCCACAGACAAAAGATAGTTCCAGTCCTTAACCAAGGGCAGGAGCCCAGCTGAAACAGGAGGGAGACAAGAGGAAGCACTGTGGAGTTACTCTTTGAATTTGAAGGAGACATGCTACTGAACAAGTTAAAAGTCATAAAGCAGCCTTATCATTTCTGATTCTTCAGAATTTGTCATTAAATTCTCCTTCAACTTTGGCCACAGCAGAAGATATGCTCAGATTCATTCAGCCATCTGTGTTGAATTCTGGACGGAGCATGGAACACTAGCTTACTTTTGTATAGATGTCACTGAGTTCATGGCCATATGAAACCATGGCAAAGAAAATGTCTCCATTTGCTAATAAATCAGATTTGCACTAACAAAATGGAAAAACTACCATGATTTCCTGTTGTTTTTCTTTTTTCACGGAGAAAAGTGACTACAGTAAACTCTTTCTGATGAATGACAGCCTGACTGGGAGACTAACAGGTCCACTGGTTAAGATTTTAAGAATGACCATTTATGCCATCTGAGAATGGCTTTTCCAATGGTTTCTCTGTACCTAAGCTAGAAGGATGCAGTGTCTGTCTTTGGTCCTTCTTTGAAAGACTTTCAGGCTTTCTTGGCAGAAATATTAGAAAGGAATAAAACACTTTGGTTCTTGCTCTCTTTCCACTGAAAGGACTGCTGTCTTCTCCACCTCCCTTAGATCTGCAGCAGAAAGTGGATCTGCTGCAGAGCAGAATTTCATAGGATAATGATGGAGCACAGCATGCAGCAGGTTCCTTCAGCTTTTGAAATCTTCTTTTGAGCAGGTCATATCATCTGCTCAGAGGCAGGCTGGTGCGTGGAAGTAGGCTTTGCAGGAAATCATCATGGCAGAGAAATTAAACGTCTATACCACATTACAATTTAATCAACTGATTTACAATTAGCCAGTTGTGTTAGGATCCCACAGGCTGCCAGCAAGGCTGGACGAGCCATGCCATGAGGATGACACCTAGAAGAGGCATTCCAATGCAGAAGGCCACATTCCACCACACGTGATTGCCTTCTCCATGCCCTCAGATCACAGCAGAATCTGCCAGGCTCCAGCTGTACTTTGTTCCTTTCCAGCAGTGCTCAATAGTTTGCGCTCACTTCAAGGTGAGCCCTTCCTTCAGTTTTAATTTGACTGTGTTGGCGTGTTTTTGTGCTCGCATTTGAGTGAAGCTAATTTTACATGGCACTGAGCCAGTTCAGGAAACCGATACACAAATTCGTAATTATTCATGCATAATTCAGGAATTATTTGCATACAGTAAACAGACCATCACGCTGATGAAGTGTCAAATGATATAAAGCGCTGATGAAAGAAAGGAGAATAGACGAGATCATGAGACCAAGAGAGAGAAAGCAGGAGTGTAAATCTATCCTCTAATGAACTTCTGAAAGTCTCTCCTGTGCCTGACAAGCAACACCCAAGGCACCACTAAGCACAGCCCCAGCACAGTAGGAATATCCATGGGAGCAAAGACATAATTTCAGTCCAACTTGAAGTTTGTACGGTATAAGTCAGACCTTTTCAATCTAACTAGAAATTAGCTCTTCCAAGACCCAGCAATTCCAAAGGCCCACAGTTGCCAGAGGTGAATGTTCTATTATTAAAGGGCTCCTGGGCTGTCTCAGGAGGGCACCGCACTTTCCTGGTCCCTCGTTATGCATTATGGATGGGGAAGTTCTTTTAATCCTGTCACTGCAAGAGCAAACATTTCCCTGCCTCATCCGAGTCTCTGCTTTGCCCTTATCCACCCTTATCCAGGGTGTTTGTGAGTAAGACAAAGTTCCCATCTCTGACAACGGTGAAAGCAGCCTATATTACTGCGAATGCTCGTTAACAATCTGATATTCAGTGGAGAGGAAAGGAGAAATGGATCCACACTCTGAATCTGCAGCACTGGTTTATTCACACTGTTTTACAGTGAACGTTGCAGTCAGTGGAGCAACCCAACGCTTACCATGCTGCTCTGAAGGGAAAAACAATCAAGGTTTCAGCCAGCACTAAATTATTCCTTTTAAAGTAAGCAGACTTCCTTATTATCACCTTGAGCTTTAAAATTTTCCTCTTGCTGAAAAAAAAAAAAAAAGACTTTTAGCTTTCAGGAATTGAAATAAATCTGTCTTGTTTTTAATGTGTTTTTGCGTAGATTAATGTATCTACCAAACCATAGGCCTAAGCTATTTCAATATCCATCTTAATAAAATCCTCAGGGAAATGTGTTGAAAATTGCTCTGACGTCTTTTTAAAAAAGTTCTGATTTGGAAACTTATTCTTCTTTTTATCATAATTGTCAACAAACAATTTTTCAGAGCAAGGAACTGTGCAAAAACCAATTAGAAAGCACAGCTCCTGCACAGATTTCCCAGGTATGATGCCATTGCTTTGTGAACATTAGAATTTGCATAAAATTAAATAGATGTGGTAATGGATAACCTTTGGTAGCAACTCCTGTTGGACTGAATGAGGCCCATTTGCAGTGTGTGGGGCCCACAGGTGCTGCAGGAATTTCTAGCACTTCTGTATACATGTGTTATTGGTTGGTTTGTCATCGATTAGGTTTCACAAAAGACCTGACTTTGCTATCTGCTTCTATTGCAGTGGAAATCAGTGGTATCTCCCCAGCCTTAATATGGATTTATTACACCTGCTCTGCACTGAAAACACACCTATTATTAACGGAGGGCCAGTTGACACTGTCACTACATAGAGGTACCAAAACATTCATTATCTCTAAGCTTTCTGATTATATTACAGTTTGCTCATTCATACTCTCACACCAAGAGCAGCAAGCCTGCATTCAGAGGACAAAAGCAGAGACAGGCTTTCATTGTGTGCGCTTCTCTTTGCTTGCTTGCTTTTTAAGCACGTAGGGCTTTGTGGAGAGGCAACATTATTTACAATCCGCGCTTGCTGTTGTGTTGTTTTTCTGCCCATGAATGGACTGCCAGGGGGAGCTGAGATTGGGAGATAAATACACAGGCTGCAGTAGCTCCTGAGAAGAGCCGACAATCTGCGCATCCCTCTGTTTCATGCTGTTGTATGCATGATAAAAAGGATATTTTACGGTGAGGATGAGCTAGGAGAAAATGTTCTAAACATAACGCATGGCGGGGAGAGAGAAGGAGACAAAGTCCAGAAGAGAAAGCACTTTGTGCCATAAGAAAAGATTTCAGCTTGTCAGAATGAAAGGCAGGGATTTTCAAAGCGCGTAATTTCTGGAGAATTACATGAGATGCGGATGGCTGCAAGGCTACAGCTCCTGCTCTGCCACAGATAAGTTTCAAGGCCGGAGCCTAATTTTATCCTGTGATGTAACTGTCTCTACCAGGAAGCTGCTGTTGGAAGGCCCGTTGCCCAAAGCCATTAGCGCCTTGGTTTCCTTGTCTCACCGAAGCTGCGGACAGCGTGAGATTTGTTATTGCTCGGTGACTTTTCTCACTTTGGCCTTGTGAAGTGTGTGGGTGACACGGTCACATTCACAAACACCGCTCCGAGCAGCAGCACAGCGGTCGGCGGTGCCTTTTAAGATGTAGTGAAGGCAATGAGGGGGAAGGAATCAAAACTGAGCCTCTTGCGATGGAAAATGCCATTCTTTTCAGTCATTCCAAAGAAGCTTCAGCTTGAAACTTAACCACTTCAGGGCAGAAGTGCAAGGAAAGGAGATAATGTGGGCAGTGGTTTTGTACTCATGAATTCAAGTTCATCCCCAGCTTGACTGTAATGTGTTTGGAATCTCCCTGGGAGAGCCATTGGGGTGAAATTTGACTTCGGGCAAACTTCCCCCAAAATAAAGCAAAGAAACACCAATTGCATGCCAAAAAGACGTGGAAGTGGACCAGGAAGAATGCTTTTTGATGTCTGTTCCTGAAAGAGGGCAGTGGGACCTGGAGAGGATTACATGGTTGTAAATGCTGGAAATTGCTCCACCTGTGTTCCTGGGATGGGACCAGGGCATGCAGACATTGAGTGGAGCAAGCACTGCACAAAGAACCACCTGCACTCTCCATCAGTTCTGCCTCTTAATATTTCGTATCTTTGAACTTCCCCTAATTCCTCCGTTGGCATTTGCAGTGCATCCCAAAGAGACAATAGGAGCCCTTGTGAAAAAATTCTATTAATGTTTTTAAAGGTGCTCAGGAGGCTTTGTCTGATTCTCTGAAATACCTCATGAGATAAATCACGTTATTGTCAGTGCAGTTTCCATAAATCACACAATCATAGAGTCATTAAGGTTGGAAAAGATCCCATGAAGTCCAACCATCAACCCATCATGCACTGATAAATACCAACAATTCCTTGGGAGATGCTCAGACCTCAGAATTAATACAAAGAAGCAAGAAGACAAAAAACAAAACCATTTTGGTTCTGCGAGTCTCACTGGGAAACAGTAGAGAAAGAACATGGAGTTTGTGTTCACATGTATTACAAAAAGACCCAAATGAAAATAAAGAATCAATATTCACCTTTACTCACCTATGAATGCCTTCTTTCAGCTAGGAGAGCTGTGTCAAGCAATCAGAAAATGAAAAAAAAGATGAGGAAAGGAAGAGGGGAGAAAAGGAAATAGAAATCCTCTCGTAGTTACTTTAGCCATAAATGATAGAGAGAGAAATGTGCCAAAACGCTCATAAATACACGTTTTCTCAACACAAAACTAAGCCTACATATCACAAGAGCCATGTGGGGCTGTGCATCAAGTGCTGGGTTGGATTCACCACTGCTGCCTGGGGCCTCTGCAGGAAATTTCAGGTTTGCTGTCACTGCTGCGTTCCAAAGTCAGCTCAAACCAAGGTTAAACAGAGAGGTAAACAGTGAGAGGGAGGGACTTCCCCAGTGAATCTCATGGCAGGGTTTTCATGCCTTGCCAGCTCTTTCTCTCCTGTTTGTTAGCTTACCCATAGCAGTACTGAAACAGCCTCCTACTGACAAGATCAGAGTGAGATTTTTCCTTGTCTGCACAAGATCACAGCTAATTCCATCCACAGAAAGTATTGACCGCTGCTTGGACGGGGTCACGCCTGGGGCAGCCAGGCAGCGTTGTAAAAGACAAATTAAGTCACTGCTGACAGTGGCAAGCACCAGCACAAAGAGAGCTTTTCCTCTCAGTGTAAGGCTTTGTGAGAGGCTGTTAGATTGAATGGAAAAACAACACGCAGTTGAATGACCTTTGGGCAAAGGAAGAGCCAAGGACGGCTTCTTCCTGTGTGTTACAGCCCCAGGAGGTGCGGGATGGGGCTGAAGGCCTCTCTCATTGCCACAGCATGGAGAAGAGAGACAAGCTCAGATTTTGAGCCCTAACAGAGCTGACACCAGCCGCCAGCCCTGAGTTATATACCCAGGGCCATCACACACACTAAAACAGGTGGTGCCACTAAACCTTAAATTCTCATCTGCAATGCAAAGGCTTCACCATCTTTCCAATGTAGCCTACGTTTATTTTGCTTTGTGCTTCAGCCTGCATTTAGCTATTCTAAAATCAGCTTATCTTACACTAGTCCGGTGCTGATGATTATAAATTATAAATCATGCTGCTAATGATCATAAATTCTTCATGTTATTTTCAAAGTAGGAAACTTTCTCAAGGTGGGAGTCCTTTTCTATAAGCCTTTTACCTTAACTAACCAAGCTTGTAAGCATATTATAAAGCAAACAATCAGAAAACTGGTATCTAATCTGTCCGACAAGGTTATCTCGTCCTCTTTTAATATTTTACTGGTTATGAAGTAGGATTTAAAATAAATGCCTTCAAGGTACCTTCAACCCTAGCAGATGGCAGAAATCGCAAAGCAAGGGCTGTAATTGAAGAATTCAATACCAAACTCATAATTTACTGCCTCCCACATCAGTGTTGGAAAGAACGAGAGAGGTACCTGTAAAGGACGGAGAGGAAACCCATTTTCTGGGCTGACAAAGCTGATGGACTCCTGCTCCTTCGTGAGAGGCCTCCGCAAAGGATGGTCACATCCCACTGCAGTGGTTTTGGAAGCCTCCAGTCTGCTCTGTTGTTTACAGGACTGATGCCAGGGGAGGAGAAGGAGCTGCATTCCTAAACCATAAGGATCAGCCCTGTATCCTCCAGGTCTGCTCCCTGGTTTACCGACTCCCTAGAAGCAAAATGGAGAGAGAAGACACGAGCAGCACCTTGCTAAGCTTGTCAGCAGGGCTGGGACCAGCACGCCTGGCTTGAAATAAATGCAGAGAGACTTGGAGCTGTGTTTGGCTGCTGTACATCCAGAGATTCCTTCATCTTTGCATTTGCAACCATGTCCTATCTGCTCGCAGTCTCCAGCATGTCACAGAGCAGGGCTGGAGTGTTGGGAAAGCAACCCCAGAAAAATGGTGTTGGCAACTAAAGGAAGAGTCTTTGGGGAGATAACAGGGCAAGTGGTGCTGGGGAACAGGCAGTGTTCAGGCAGGAGTAATTCTGGAAACATCTGCAGAGAGGGTAAGTGCCAGGAAAGAGCATTTTCTTTTATTGGCCCCTTTATTTTGATTTTACTGCATCTGAAGTATGCAATAAAAAGAAAAACATTTGGGGCAATAAAACAGCCACAGAGAAATAGCCTGGCATCTTCTGAAATACTGCAGGGGTGGGACCCACGCGCTTCGAGGAAGGAGCAAGGTGCTGGCATGATGGCACAGAATCCATGGGACAATGCTTGACCAGCCCCGTGGCATCCCTCTGGATGAAAACCAAACACCATTTACCCTTTGTCACTGTCCCAGTTCCACTATGCTTGCGCACGGGTCCCCATGGTCAGTGGGGAACACAATGGTGCCTGGGAAAATGGATGAGAAGTGCCTGCTGGGGGGCAGCCCCATGTGCTGCAAGTCACAGAATCACATAACGGCACGGGTTGGAAGGGACCTCAAGGATCATGAATCTCCAACCCCTCCGCCCAGCCATGTTCTGGGAGATGACCCAGCAGAGCCCCTGTGCCATCGCATTGCAGCAGCAGGAACCAAAGCAGCAAAATTCCACCCCCTGGAACAGTAATAATTCATTGATGTCAGATTACCCCTAACTGCACTGGAGAACGTTAAGCCTCACTTCTGCAATACCCAGGAAAGTCTTTTTTTCTTTTCTTTCTTCTTAGGAATTACTGAGGTACCGACAGATCTGATGGTGCAGTAATGCCACAGAGCTCAGTAAGGGTGTTTGGATCCCAGTTCCCATCCTGCGTGGTGGGAGCACTCTGTGGCTTAGCAGGACCAGAAAGCTCCAGAAGTAAAAGGCTTCAGATGAGACTCTCTTTCAGAAACAGCTCCATGCTGAGCTCAGTAACTACTTGCAAGAACCTCATTTATAGGTAAGACATGAAAAGCAATTTCTGCCTATGCACATGGGACGTGGCTGTGTGTAAGGCATACCTGTTATCTCCAGCTGGAGCCGATACACCTTCTGCACAGATCATATGCACTGCAGAGCTGTAAAAGGCTTTTGATTTGGGAAAATTAAAGCTTGGCTGCAGTGTGCTAATGATCAGTCATTACTTGAAGATCTCAGCATCAAGGCCAAGGGAGAGATCCTGCAGCAGGGTGAAAGCACAGAGAGGTATCGGGGAGAGGCACGATGGCCTTTCCTGTGGAAAGAAGGAGCTCAAACTCAAAGGCTGCTGTGCTGCGCCCTGAAAAACAGCTGAAATGAAAGAGGTGATCAAACAAAGTAATGATGGAGCTGCTGAATTGGGGATGGAGCTACAACCCTGGCACAGCTCTGCCTTGTGCAGAGATGATGTTCATCAGCTCCAGGAATGGGAGCCAGCTGGACCGAGAACAGGGATTTGATGGGAGCTGGTGTCCATACAGTTTGATCTTCTCCCTCCTTCCAGAACTACTTTCCCCTTATCTAATTCATGCAAGCACTTTCAACAACAAGCAGATATCTGTTACCCAAACCTCCCTTTCCGTCCAGCCCTTTATGCCAGGGGCTGGGGTAATAAGGAGAAAATCCACCCTCAGCAAAATGAATCACAGGTGGGAAGCATGGTGCTTGTTTGGGGATTGCCTCCAGCTCCTGCTGAGCAAAGCAGGGAAGGGAAGGCTGCAGCAAGACGGCTCTGCCCTGGGGCAGGGGGAGGGCTGGGAGAGCACAGAGAGGCTGCACAGAGGCCAGGCATTGCACGGGCAATGGGCATGCAGAGGGCAGGTTACTCACTGAGGCTATCTTCCACCTGGGTCATTGAATCCTGCTGATTTCTGCTGTTAAAAGAGCTTCATAAATCCAATACAGGAGCAAAGAATGTAATTAGCAAGCAAATTACACCATGCAACGTGATGAAGAGTGAATAGGGGAGAGGTAACTCAACGAGATGATCTATCTGTAAATATGTCTCCTGTTGGAACAGGCTACATAAACCATTTCTCAGAAACCCATTACATCTGTATGAGTCAGAATGGGCTTGAAGGCTGCAAAAAGGTAAAAGTTCACCGAATCCTAATTGGCAGCAAACATTTGATCAGGCTCAGTTCTACTATCATAAGAACAGTGTCATTAACAGTGCTGGCTTTCCTATAGATTGGGCAGAAAAATGTGAAATAACATCCTCCTCCGTCTTAAATTTAACAGAGAGTGTAAAAGACCAACCCAAAACACTGATTTCCAGTAACCACATATCAATATGATATAGAACATGAAATAATTTATTAAGAATATTTAATAATGCTAATGTCTGTCCAGCCAGCAACACCTAATTGGTATCGTCAGTCACTCCATGTCAGGCTTCTGTATGAGACACAGCTGATGGCACTCACTTGTGTATGGCACCAAGGAATTGCCAGTGCTGGAATCACAGCTTTCGTTTCCAGCAGCTATTGCTGTTTATGATAGCCCTGATCTTTTTGTCATACATTTGCAGATCCCACTGCTGTGTGCAGATATGGCACTAAATCCATCAGAAAGCATTACACAGTATAGCTCTTGGCAACGCCGACTCCACCGCGTCGCCCAGCCAAAACAGGGCTCTAAATGAGAACAACTTGGATCATATGTTTCACTAATTATGCACAAGAAGATGTAAACAAGCTCCATTAAGATTATTATGCACGAGTTCATGTTTTCGCACAAATCACAAATTACCTATAGCTGCTTTTCTTGGATAAATCATGTTGGAACAATAAAGCTGACATTTTACGCCCAAGACTATGACTTCATTGCGGCTTTCAGAGAAATTACCCTTAGATTTATGGTCTTATTAACCCATGACCCTGAAAGATGTCTAATGAGACCTGTTTATCACCCTGGTCTGGAGGCTGAAAACAGTCCTATTCTTGATCCAGATGACTCAGTGCAGAAGCGTTATGGATCTGAACTGAATCCTTAATGAGGCGGCCTGAATAAAAACGACCCAAATTTATCCCCCTGTGGATGATTCTGTGCTGTCTCAGGAGAAAGCACAGGGGGTCACCTTCCCTTTAACTTCAACAGTGCACAAACAGATCAGGACAGATTCGTGACTTATTAATTAACTGTATTATCATTTTGATACTATTTTCTCCTGGACTCTTAGATAACAACTATCTAACCTCGTGTCACTCTGCAAACTGCTTTAATTTGCTCCTACAAAGCACTCCTCCATCTTCCTAACCCAGCTACTGCAAAACACGCAACTGCAGCACGGCTGAGTGCCCGGTGGCAGGAGGACAGGGCCTGAGTGCAAACCCAAACCAACACAAACCTCCATGAGCTGCCAATGCTGTTGAGTCAGAACAAGTGTGCATCCCTACGGATGCGTTTAGGCACTCATCTTTCAATTTTGGCCAGCATAACATTCTCAGAAGGAGTGGTGACACCAGGGAGGTGGAGGGGTCACTGTCCCCAGAGGTGTTTAAGGAAAGGGTAGGTGCAGGACCTGGGGACATGGCTTAGCGGGCAATGGTGGTGACAGGAGGATGGTTGGACTAGAAGATCTTAGAGGTCTTTTCCAACCTTAACGACTCTATCATTTGCAAGTGGCATTGGTGTTCTCCTTGACCTTGATTCATGGCCTCTTAACTATATTCTAGAATTATATTAATGTCTTTGATATTAGGTAAGGCAGAGTTCCGTTCCATTTAATCTTACTCATCCATCATCTATTTAACTTTGCATATTGTCATTCAAAGCAAGTATTTTAAAATCAAAGCTCCATTAAATCTATTCAATTATCTGTTGTTATGGGTGACTGTTATCATCGGCTCCAATAGCTTTTAATAACTGAAACAGCACACTATGAAAATAAAAATACAATTGTTAACCTTGGAGTATCCCTAGGCCCTCATTTTAAAGCAGCTCAGGCATTAATTCTGCGGCTTATAAATAAATGATTATTAAAAAAAGACCCGGAAAAGTTGTAGAAACAGACAACTAAGCAATGTCTTCCATCATTGATTTTGCTTTTTTAAGCAGGTAGGTCTTTTCTCCATGCAGTGCGCAGAATGGCTTTGATGTTTTATGTAATGCTGTCACTCAATGAAAGGCAACTTGAAGTTCAGCATAAAATTCAGACTGCTCAGAGCCCAACCTCTCAGCTTCTGTGCTCCTATTTATGAAATGTTTAATACTTAAGAGTATTAATATTGCTTGAAAACTGTTCAGAGGAGACACAATTGTGGTGACTCAGTCTTAATCACTTTGCAATTAGATTTGGTCTTAGTAACTTCAAAGTAAGGGGGAATATTGGTCTGTTTCCTTACTTTAAGTCATGCTTGTAAAAACTTCAAAGAGTTTTAAAAAACAGTCTGATTTCATACATAATTAGCTATGGAACTGATACTTCCAAACAGAAGCCTAAAACAATAGTGACTCCCTTTCAGTCATTTGACAAGGAACACAATAAGGCAGAGACAACAGTAAGAATTAGCTGATACCCAAATCACCTCCCATTCCTCCTGAGTGGGAAAGCTTGGGGTCAGACACCATACTGGCCACATTCCTTAGGCTTCTCGTGTGCCAGGAGGTCAGAAAAGACCAAGGGAAATGGTCACAAGATAGGTGGCACAGAAACACATTTTAAATGGAAGTTCAGAAAAAAAGCACGCACTGAAAGAAGACATTCTCAACCCAACTCTCTGGAGGCCAAGGGTACAGCATCGTACAGCGCAGCTGATTACAAGGCTGGCTGGAACAATGCTTACATACAGTAGTTGATTCTTTTCTGTGAGAGAAGTACGAACCCAGAACTTGCTATCTCTCCTTTTCTTAATGCTGGTCCATGCCACCCCACCAAATCAGCCCCAGCTGCTCACCCAATCTCCATCATCTCAGCTGTTCTCTGGTACAAGAGTCAATGCCAAATTCTATTAAAGCATATATTTTCTGCCGTTTCTCCACTCCAGTGCAGAGAACAAAAAATATTAGAAAAGATGTACACGTGAGATGAGATGAATTAGGGGCAACATGAACAACACGAACTCAGGTATTGACTAACCTTCCTGCTCACAGCAATTACTGCAGGGTGCAGCGAAGGTGCTGCCATTCCCCAAGTGTCTGCAGTCATAGCTCGCTGGCCTCCAGCCAGATCAGCCTGCAAGAAGCTCTTCAATCACACAATCCCATAAAAAACAATTTGGTTTCACAGTGGTGATGGATCTGTCCTCTGACTAACCTTATTACTTACCCGCTTGCCATGAGAACACCCGGATTGGACAGCTTCAGATTTATCCATGTGCTTTCAGTATTTTGTTAATCACTCTATTGCTTTATCGATGTTCCCATATCGGACAATTACCTCCATCCAAAGAACACTTTCTAATTGTCAATATGTGTGAGGCTGGGCATTTGTGATAAATCTAATTAAGAGGACAGCATCTCTGTTGCTCTACCTGAACATAATAATCAACTGTAACACAACAAGATGGGAAAGAAAAGTGGAAAATGGAATCAAGTGTCGTATGCTTTCATCCATGGAAATCAGGCCAGACCAATAGCACAGCATTCCTCGTAACAGAATTGGACCAGGGAATATATATACCTGCTCTCATCCATCCAGAGCATGGCAGTCAGTGAAATCTCCCTGTGGGATTCACAGCTCTGAGGTGAAACAGTTGGGAATGGATAATGGGAACAGCTCTGTGGGGTCAGAATTACTAGAGGGAGCAGTCCCACTCGTGGTGTCCTTTAAGGTCTGCTGGTCCAAGAAGCAGCTGTGATGTTTGAGGAACGTGTCAGGCTTGTGCTCAAGCCTGTCATACAAAGTAAGATGTAAGATGAAGTGTAGAACTGCACTGTACCATTAGAATTTGCCTTTTTTTTTTTTTTTTTAAGCTCAAAACTGTTGAACTGAGGGCTGGAGGAAAGGGGGTGATATTGGAGGGACTGATAGGGCTGAAGGGTGTGCTGTGAGGACACACGGCCCCATGTTGGGTTGGTAATTTGGTAATTACTGCCCCAAGCCCCTGGGAAGGGAAGCAATAAAAAATGTGTTTCATCTCCTGAAGAATGAAGATCTGAAAAAAAAAAAATGTAATCAACGATGCAATTTGTTTCTAATTCAGAAACTTTTGAGGTCTGCTGCTGCAGGATAGTTCATAATGAAGCAATTTCTACCACCACGCTGAAAAGGAGAGACATATGGGCCAGGAACAAATTGAAAACCACTCCACCAATATCATCCACCCTGAAGAGCCATTGGTATCGCTGCTGAAGTGCCTCCAACACACACAGCTCAGCATTTATTATCCACACTGATGCTGTGCTAACCAGTCCAGCGTGGTCAGAGTAGTGCTGGCTCATTGTGTCGTGTTGAGCCTGGGGGCCCAGATGGCATCTGAGCTCCTCCACGCAGGGAGATATGCAAAACATGGAGCGTGAGCTGCTCCCATTTGCCTCCGAGAAAAACTTGGTGTCTAAATAATCACGCAGTGAAGGAAAAGAAGGGGTTTCATCACACCAGCTGTCTGCAAGGGCTCTGTGAGCAGAAGGCTGCAGGATTCCTTTGGCTCAGCCATAGTACAACTGGGGTACCACCAGCCCCACTGGGAGCAGACAGAGCTGTGCAGCCCCACTCATCACTGCACACCTCTGGCAGAGGGATCTGCTCATCAGGAGCTACACAGGGTGGTGTTTTTCAATTTTAAAAAATTGTATTTTATTTTTTTTTTAAACTGAAAATAACGTGATTTTCAAAGAAGGTCAAAAAGAGAAAAATACGACAAAGCAGCTCCTAAACAAAAATTAATTGAGGTATTTTTACTGGGACCTTAAGCACAAAGAAGTTTTTATAAATATCTATGGAAAAATTACTGTTATTTAGGACCAGCTGTAGAGTCAGCATCAAGCAGCAGATTTTGCTGAGCATCCACTCCTCTAGAAATTCTTCCCAGGATAGAAAGCAAAACTCCCCAACTTCTCAGCACGCTGAATTTGCTAACTTTGCCCAAATAAATCTACACTGAAATCTGCAGATCCCTTTGCAGAGCAATAGGGCTTGGGGCAGTGGTGGCAAAAACACAGCAACGTCTCCCCATAAAGATAGAATAATAGAATCATTACGGTTGGAAAAACCCACTAAGATCATCCAGTCCAACCATCAACCCATGCCTGTGGACCACCCTAGACCATATTTCCTCAGCGCCGCATCTCCATGATTCTGGAACACCTTCAAGGATGGTGACCCCACCACCTCCTTGGGCAACCTGTTCCAATGCATCACCGCGCATTCAGAGAAGAAATTTTTCCTAACATCCAACCCCATCCTCCCCTGGCACAACATAAGGCAATTACCTTTTGTCCTATAAATAATAATAATACCAATAATAATAATTTTAAATAGTGGAACTGATGTGATTTGGCCATAGGTTTGAGTTGCCCCCTCCCCTGGGTAAAGCCGTTATATTATCAGGTACTTATTAACATAGATCCTCATTGTAATTGGGATTAACCTCCTGCCTTGCACTGCTGAGAGCTACACAGAAGTATGGGATATGGGTACATCACAGAGGATCCATGTCTGAAGGTCCCAACAGGTTTAGACAAACCATGGGGACTGGAAACATTACCAAAGCAACACTGCTGCTCACTGGGAAGAAAAAGATGCTCAGAGCAGCATTCAGTCTTAGGAACACTAGTGAAATTAGTGGAAATACTCAGGAAATGACATAGTCCCAAGGGTGAGTTCAAATTCAGGCAGTTGAGATGAATGACAGTGCAGCTCCACACTTGTGTGGTTGGTTTTTAACAAATCCAGTGTCTGGACTTGAATAACAATCTGCCACGGGGAACGTTACTGGAACATCCAATCAATTTTGGTGCCAAGTCTGCCTGAGACAGAAGGATCACTTCTATTGACTTTGGAAGGTGTCACAGCTCAAACTCTGCTTCCCAAAGTCCACACGAAAAATGGGGAATGGGCTTTGGCAACCAGCTGGCATCCTCCAGACTGACCTATCCCTTTGCAGAGTGCATGCTCCATTCATAATAATAATGATAAAATAATCATCCAAACATTTGTTAAGTCCCTTCTCAAACTTCTCCTGGCCACTCAGGTGGGATGCTGCTTCCACTGACCAGAAGAAAAGGACAGGAGGTGAGTGAGGCTGGATGGCATCTGTGGATTGACAGAATGAAGTTGTAGGGGTGTCACTGCCACAGCAGAGCTCTGCAATGCAGGCTGCAGGCAAGCTTGTTCCAAAATAAAAAATAAATTGGAGAAGTGAATTGAAACTAAGAACTCCAATTGGGAACGTTAAAGACAGTTTGCCAAGCTAGAGAACACAAGGAAAACAAGAAATAAGTGAGAATAAAGCTAGGAGGTTTTTAATGCTACATTTGTCAGGTAATCTAAATATAATAGCTAAATCCATTAAAGCATTGCCTTTAGCAGGTTTATGTCCCAGCCGTTTGCTATTTTTGGGGCCCACATGGACTCAAACAGCACCTTGTTTCTTTTAAAACAAAGAGAAATGTTGAATTTTTATCTGCTTTAAGAAGCCCAAATCACAGCGGGCTCAACAAGAAGAGGAGAGCGATACAGAGAAAGATGTAAAACCTAATTAACGACCTTTGGCTGACGCAGAATTGAAAACCAATTAAAACCCTCTTTTTGCCTAGAAAAGTCCCAAAAGAAATCCCTACATCTTAATTTGCTTCAGTCCTTATCTCCGTGGTGACAGGTCTGTGCAGCAGGAGGATAAGTGAAGGGTGGGCACGAGGGCTGCCTTCCCCTCCGCAGGCAGAGGTCGGACCACGAGCTTTAATTACAGAATGCCGTCAGATAGAAAGCACCATTAAAACCAGAGTGCTATTTGTAATACACGTGCCTTGATACCTTGCTGCTAAGTACAGCTTTGTGGCTGACGAGGGATGACACCCAGTCCAGGTTGTGCCCCGAGCTCACCTCCCAGTGCCAACAGCTTCAGCTGTCCCCATCTTGGGCCAGGCTGGATCTATCAGCAGCACAGTGAGGAGATAAACCCACATGTTCAGCTTCATTCCAAAAACAAAAACATTGTAAAAATCAGCTCACTTCCATCCTGCTGCTTGGGGACAGAGCCTCAACATCTTGCAAGGCTCTTGGTAGTATTTTGGTTTATTACTGCAGAGAATTGTCGAGGAGGAAGGCTGGGAGTGCTCAGCCCTTTTACAGGTTTATATTTAATTTAAGAATCCAATCTAATTCCTTAGTAGCTTTTTCTTTTTTTTTTTTGGTTAAATTAAATCTTAATTCTTTCCACACTCTTTGAATGAATTCATATCCATGGCCATCCAGAGAAGATGAAATTGGAAAATACAGTTCTGGGGGTGCCAGGCAGCGCACGGGTAATTAGAAATCTATTTTTTTCTTTTACTTTTTTTTTGTCATCGATTTTGACAGTTATTAATTTCATTTAATACTACCTTTTGTTCTGTGTGACTATCTCATTACAGCACGGATTTGGAAAGTCACCACCACAGCAAAAGCAGAGACACGAGGGAGCCAGAGAGCTCCGCTCACAAACCCACTCTTCTCCTTTTGCAGTGCTCCCTTATTCCTGTTCCTGTATTCCTTTATCCTTCACACTTCCATCTCTCTAGTACATCCCATAGTTTTCTCCCCAGCCAAAACAGCCAACCTTCTCAAGCTGTGCTAAGACCCATGGCCAGGTCATAGAACCACAGACCTGTTGGAGTTGGAAGGGACTCTTAAAGGTCATCTGGTCCAACTGCTGCACTGAGCAGGGACACCCACAGCTCCATCAGTGCTCAGAGCCCATCCAGCCTGACACTGGGTGTCTGCAGGGACGGGGCACCACCTCTCTGGTTCTGTTCCCCTCATGGTTACTGGTCAGTCATGAAGAAATAACACAGTGCTGCTAGTTACCAGTAACTACATAAACCAAATGCTTTCCTTGAGAAATTACTGCCTTTATCTGATGGACATCCCATTTTAAACAGCTGGAATCTCTACAGCAATATCTCCACAGCCCAGGCTCTTCCACACCGTGCAAGGGGATTCTGCCCACTGTCTTGCCACTATCAGAGAAAGCTGACACAGACACAGGGAGCATTAATGGGCGCTGCACAAGTGAGCTCAGCAGCACAGCGCTCCTGTTGGAGATGTGAAGGCTGCAAATCTTCACTGAGCAAATGCTGCTGTTACAGTGTTGGCCATCAGCAAGCTGTGGCCCTGAGGCCTCACCCTCTGGCGTGCTGGGCAATGTGCTGCAGTGGTCATTTTGCTTCAGATGGGTACATCTGTAACCAGCCCACTGGGGTCATTTCCAGAAACAAGCTGATGAGCGCTCTGATCAGCAAGCAGCTGTTCAAGTGAGTCCTGCTTCTGCACTTATTACATGAAAAAGGCAGTCAGAAATTGGGGAAGGCAGCTTTAATCCTACTCAGGAAGGAAAGCCATCAGGAGTTCATTTAGTGGAGTCTGGGGCAGCTCTGCACGTCAGCTCTCACGAGGTCAGGCAACAGAAGCATCTCCAGTCGGAAATCAACCCATTTTTAGTTACTGCTAAACCCCTGGGTTTAATTATTTTAAAGGAAGGGATTTTAAAGGCCTCTTTTTTTTTCAGAGACCTCCCAGCCTCTAAACAGGTCTGTTTCCATAGTGGCAACATCAGGACCTTCTCCAAAGTAGGTCAGACGCAGAGCTCAAGGGCCCATCACCACCAGACCATCCAGGCACACCAGACCACCAGCCTGAGGGGTTCTTCGCACATTGTGAGAGCCTTTTTAACCTCCCAAGTTAATTTTCCTTTATGCTGAGCCTTTGTTCCTGCACAATAGATCATCCTGAGAGGAGGATGGAGAGGCCCTGCCTGGAGGTTTGCGCATTGTAAGGACACAGCAGGCTTTCTTTCCCTGACATAAGGCACTAATAGCATGGCCAAACAAACTAAATGACATAAAAAGTCTGGAGTGGACAATTAAATGTAATTTCAAAATGATACTTATCCTCCTTGGAAAGAGTACTGGATTTACAAAGCCTAATCCCATGCATTACGTCTGTATGTTATATAGGGATATTTAATGCAGCCACATCTCTTGGTCTGGTTAGTCTATCTTTTTGCTAAAAATACCCTTGGTTTGTCTTTGTGAAGACAGTTATTCTCATTAGCAAATCATGGTTGGCCTTATCTAGTGGAACAGTGCAGACTAATACATGGAAAAGACATCAAAGAAATCGAATGATGGCTTTACTCTAAGTCGTAAAAACAGTCAACGTGTTCCATTATTTTGGCTCTGAGCACCTGACAGAATTGTAGGTAACCCTGTTCAATGCAGGGGAGTTGGACTCACCGCCTTTAAGGATCCCTTCTAACTCAAACACTGCTGTGATTTCCTGCTTAGAATATAATAGCTAAAATACCCACACCATGACATGATGCATAAGCCATCAAAAATTTCATGCAGGTTAATACTGTGCCCCTTTCTGTGCTGAAGCCTTGGGTCATACCTGAAGCTGCATCCTTCCATTACCTTCAGCTTCCATTACCATGGCAGCTTTTGGAGGTCTTCCAGCCACGTGGACCTGGCAGGGTTACACAGCAGCTGGGAACAACACTACACTCCTACACCAAGCTCATTTCAGGTTCTTCCTTTACACCTTTCTCATGTTTCTCCAATAGCAGATCTTGCCTCTGAACCACAGGGAGCTGCTGGTTGAGTTTCCCCAAAGAGTGTGTTCCTTTCACATCGTCCCTGCAGAGACACTCCAGTTTGGGGAAGAAGCACAAGCCCTGTGCAGCCCTTTCAAACAATTTGTCTTCATTTACAAGAGGGTATGCTTTAGAGAAGTTTTGAAGCGAGCATCTGGAAATTCTTTAGGTTATACCAAGCTTCATGGGAACCGTGCTGGTCAGAGGATCCCATTGTTGGACATGGTTGGGTTTGATCAGTCAGTGTCTGCCTTTCCATCTCTGTCTCTCAAGGTTTGTTCCCCCATTCATACTAGCAACAAGAACTGTGTGTCTGGATGACAGGAGAGAAAAGAGCAGTAACCACACAAAACAGTGTCAGAAGGACAAAACCAATCGCAGACATGGGGTTTGTTTTTACTGCCCTAACAAAGAACACTCAGCAATGCGTAGGTGCTTCTTGAAATGCGCAGCAACGCTTTGGGGATTAAAAAAGTTAGAGAAGAAATACAAAAGGGCTCAGACTTACAGGCTGTGTCTGCCACCAGGGCACTCCAGGGATGTGGTTGGACAACAATCACCACTGGGCATGCATGAGCACATTTGCTTTCTCTGCTTTTTTGAGCTTCTGCAGTGAGGAAATGAAGCGACCTCCGTAACTCTCACAGCTCCCAGAGCACGGGCAGGTTGGAGATCACCCCTTCAAGCAGCATGCAAGGCAGAGCAATGCTGGGATGCGAGCGGCATGCAGCCCATCACCAAGCAAATGTGGGGCTCTGAGGGACAGTGGTGAGCACACCAGCAGTGAGCCAGGCATGGAGAGCTGCGCTGCAAATGGGTTCTGGGGGGCAGAGGGCCAGCCCTGTGACACATCACGCTCTGAACGTTTCCCCAGCCCTCACTGCCTTCGTTAAGCAATGAAGCCCTAGGAACCCATCAAGCAGGCTGAAGGTAAGCGGTATTTCTACAGACATTGCTTTAAAATCACTGCAGCTTTCATACAACTCTCCTTTTACCTGTCATTTTATCGTATTGTTTTGGTTTACAAACAACCGACCTCCCCACTTAGCCCCAAACAGAATTCACACCACCTTGTGCCTGTAGGAATACTAGGAATGCAGTCCAGATTTATTTTTCTGAGCCTTGTGTTGTTTGAAATGGCTTTCTGTGTCACGTAGAACTGATTTATTATCTATACAACATCTCAAATTGCATGCTGGTTGCTCTGAAAGTAATGCCTGCTATTTATTTTCAGGTAAACAACAACAGTACAAAGTACACAATAACACTGTTTAACAGAGAGGATTCTAAGAAACAAGACACCATTTTTTCCAACAGTCACTGCCATTAGTTATGCATTTTTGCCAGCAACAAGCACTAGTTGCAAGCTGCACTTGTCAGCACCTGCACCAGCAGAAGTGACCACTATTTACCGTGCAACTGCTGAAATGCATCACCTACTGCCTCACTGTGCTACATACACTGGTTGAGCTTCATAAACATTCAGCAAATGCCAATGGATATCAGTAGGTGCCTTTTTTCCCTACATGGAAGAATTAATTTCACACCCTTCTACACTACCATGTCAGACACCATTTGGACAGACTACAGAATTTCCTCGTGTGCCTAAATAATACATCCATCGTTATGCTGTATGGGATTGCTTGGGAAATGGCTCACGTTGGTGTACGTTTTGTACAAACAAGTTGTCACTGTAAACCACAGTCCCTCTGTAGCATCCACATGATGGAAAGCAGTGATGGGAGATGGCCCGCAGGAACTGCTTTGGCACTCACAAAGAGGAGCAGTGCTCACACTGCCATATATTCGCCCAGCACAGCATAGAGTTTTACAACCCGTGCTGATGTGGCTGTAACTCAAACGAGCCTCTCAAGTATTAGAAAACCCACAAACACAGGGTCTCCCCTTGCTGTTGTCCTCACACATTGCGCGCTTTGACTTTCCAAAACAACGAAAAGAAACAATTAGCACATCCAGAAACAAAAAAAATCACTGCACAGCTTTTTGCCTGTCCCCTTCCAAAACACTGCTCTCCATCTCTGAAAGATGCACCATGCCATTACTACCCAGTATCCTCCACTTGGGAGCACGCTGCCCAGTCTCTGCTGTTGGGACCCAAAAGGGCTGATCCCATCCCACCCTCTCCCTTCAGACAGAGCACAAGCAGTGAAGGGGCTGTTGAGAATGATCAAGGAAAGCCAAAGTCAAGTTCTAAAAACTTCAGCTGATAACACACACAAAAAATGTGCTAAGTTATTGGCTCCCACAGAATTCATAATGGAACCACAGACTTTCCAAGTGGCTTAGAAAAGGTACAGAAAAAGGAAATGTCTTCCTTAAGCAAATGGGAGAGTTAAGGAAAGCAGGATGTGTTACACTCTCATGAGATCAGCTAGTCCAAGCACAAACCCATCCCTACCACCCCCATAACCATGGCTCCTACTGGGACAACCCCTCAGCCCAGCTCATGGGCTCTGCTCAACATTAACCCATTCCCAGGGGACAGGAGCAAGATGAACACAGGGTTTAAACTTTAGTGCAAAGCCAATGTTGTGTGGAGCATGGAGTGGAAAACTCAAGACCATGAGTCCCTATAAAAGGCAAATTCTATAATTTTTAACTTGTTTACCAACTGACAGACTCATTTTATACCGCTCAAAATAGTAACTATTTCATGTTGCTTCAGCCAGTGATACTGAAGCTGAAATTTGTCCCAGCAACCATATGGCACACATCATCTCTATCAAGTCAACTAGATTCCAGAACATCCGTATTTACATAGATACAAATATGGATAGGAAAGTGAAATGAGATTCCTTAAGAAGTGCTTTTTCTGGAGTAATCCTAAGCTACAAGAATGCATGGTTTCTCATGCCATATGGTGTTAAAAGGAAACTAAAAAATTCATCTTGATTGGGAATAGACAGCAAAAGTGAGGAGCGAGGGAGAGAACAGATCTCTGTAAAACTATCAGATCTAATGCCTAACCCATCCTGTTCACAAACAGGATGAGTTTTCTTTGGAGAGGAAGTGAGGAGGAGGGGAGCAAACAGGGCTGCATCTTTTTGTCTTCATCAGTATCACTACAGAGGACATATGCTTGGTGACACAAGGAAGTCACAGTCATATTCTCAACTGCTTGGCCTCTGTGTGCCCCAGCCTGCTTGGAATAAGACAAAATGCATGTAAAATATTCAGCAGCTGAGCAGAAACTGAAGAGAAAACCTGACCTGCTCCAAAATCAGTGGCTGAAGTGTACAAACAGTATGATTTTGACCAGAAATCCTCTCACATGGAATCACTGCAGCTGAACTCCAGCCTATATTTCAGAGAGCCAAGATCCAAATGATTTCTATCAAGAAACAAGGATTAAAATAAATGAAACCTTTCTCCCTGGGAGCTGAAGGGATTTCTAGAACTGAGCCCTACTCGTCTCCGTTCACACAGGGAAGTGGCACAGATGCCAATGGGGCTTCCTACATTTCCTCCACCAACTCCAGTTCTGCAGAGCTGAGGCCTTTTTACTTCATTGTCACTTCCATGTCAAATGACATTGTGTCAGCCGTCCCCTCTGCTGCCTTCCATCACATAGCAATAAAATAGAATGGAATATTGGTGGGAAGGTTCAGCCTCTCCTGCCACACCACCAACATTCACCTCTGATGTTGTGGGCCAACAATAAAATAGGAGGCATTACTTTTGGAGTAGATAACATATAATCCAGCTGGTAGCTGGTGTTTCCTTTTCTTTGATTTTTCTTGCTGCAAGATGAAACATTCACCAACAACCTCCCCCAAAACTCTCCACAACAAAATCAAAATGCAGCACTGCCAGAAATGCTGAATGAAGAGCCAAGGTCTGACCTTTCCTGCTCTCTATTCCAGATGCAATAATGTTAGCAGTTCGATATCCAAATTGGCTTTCAGCTTTAAACAGTGCTTACCAAAAAATCCCCCACTTACATCCACAAATACTCCACATAATTTTACAACATTACTCAGAATTGACTATGAAAAAAAACTGTGACTCATGGGAACAGAGCTTCATTCATGCGATGACAGCAGAGAAGGGTGGCATGTGTTACATATGAGCACTTGAGCTATCACACACAGCCAAGCGCAGCGTATCCCCAGGAGCAGCCTGTCTCTCAGAGGCACAAATGAGAGCATTGCATAGAATGACTTCGACGGAAGGGACCTCAAAGCCCACCCACCTCCACAACGGCCAGGTTGCCACCCAGCAGATGAGGCTGCCCAGGGCCCCATCCAGCCTGGCCCTTGAGTTCTGATGCTCTTTGTGTTCCAGGATAATTAAGTCTGAGATTAGCCATTAGCCTTCCGAGATTTGCCTTCTGCACTCCAATTTTAGCTAGGCTTCCAAAACTGCAGGCAGCTGGTAGGACATATTCCAAGCCCTACTTACTGCTTTTATCCAGATGCTTCTCTAATTCAGGTACTGTAACAGCAAAATGGAAGTGTAGATCTTGAGATCAATGAGAAGGAAGCAGCTGCTTATTATCTGAACACTGCTGGCACGACATACTGAGGTTGGATCATCCAAACAGCCTTAGGAGACAGCACCATACACCCCTATGTCTGCACCTATGGACTCAGAAAAGTTTTGTTACAGTATGGTCAAGAAAAACATCATAAGCAAAATCCTTTTATACTGCATTACAGAAGAAAACAGCAGTCTTTGGTGAACCTTTGGTATTTGCTTCTCAAACCAAGTGAGTAGACATTAATGCAATTATGAACACTTACATTTAAGAAAGAGATATAAGAAAAGAACTCAAAGATTAATCTTATTGAGTGCCATGTTTAACCCACCATGCTCTGCCCAGTGCTGATGACAAACAATTCTTCCACTTTAATAAGGATAACACACCCCTAAAATTAATCTCTACACTGTGGCAGTGTACCAGCTCCTGGCTTATTCTCAAGGTTCAGACAAAACCACTGTCTTGACTTCTAAATGCCTCGTAATGGTCAGACTCCACCTTAAGCATTGTCAGAATGGAGAGCAGCAGCAAAGCAGCCCACTTGTAAGGAGTGCATCTCCTCACCTGCATGCAGACAAGAGGATACACACGCTATCCAAAAGGAGTTTCAACCACTGCAACTGCTTTTCAGTTTAATAAAACACAAATGGAACAAGGATTTCAAGGTTTTCAACTGCAGCCTCTAAAATCCTGTAACTGAATGAGGAAAAGAATGAGTAACACGTAACACTTGAATGACAGAGCAACATTTTGCTATCTGTGCTTTGCACAGCGCTAGGAGAGCATCCTCAAGGCAACAAGCATTGCCTGGCTGCACCCCAGTTCCACCAGCATTACACTTCCACCTGCAATAATCTTGCACAGTTACACAGAATTAAGTTTATTTTTCTTTTTTTTTTTATTAAGAGGAAGAATTGCTTTTGATTTTAACCAAAACAATTATTAAAACCTAAAGCTTACACATACATTTTGGTAGTGATCATAACTGGTCAACTGCATTAAGAATAAATATCAATGTTTCCAAAACTGACACTGTAATACTGCTGCTTGATTCATCAAGCAAAGGACAAAATACAAACAGCATACTCCCAACAAGTCTATTAAGCTTTACATGGTTATCAGTAATACGTAGCACAATAAAATAAGCCGATTAAAACAATTTTTCCCAGATGATGCCCCTATGACCGTGTTCATTAGGAAAAACACTTGTAACATGATGGGAAATTCAGGAAAATCGTGGTGTTGTTAGCCTTAGAGAAGCACTCAACTACCATTTGTCAGCAGTGCACTGTATTTTGGAGCAGATAAAAGACCTCTGTACAATTTGCACAGCTGCACACAAGCAGTAGTTGTCCAAGGAAAGAGGACAGTTTTTGTGGGGTTTCTTTCCCCCCAATCCTCAACAATAAAACGGACACGTCAGGCCAAAATAGGTTCTTAAAAGTAGGTCAAAAATACCCAGTCATGATCGCTTCTGCATTGGTTTCCTAGCAAATTAATCTACCCACACAGATATACGTAATGCGTATCCTGGAGACAGTGAGGCAGAGGAAGAAAACCAAATACATTCATGAGGTAGCTTAGACTGAATAACTGCAGTTAAAAGTTTTATTGAACCAAAGAAGGTAAAACGTGGTAGTCCAAGTTCACTGAGCAAAAGCAGCTCTCCTGCCGAAGCTGCGCCTTGTGCTGAATAACCCTATTAACAGAGACTATACAGAGGACACGTTATGCAAGTTGGCTCAACAGCAAAGGAGAAAAGGTAGATGAAATTTCAACTGATGGAACAATTTGGTCAAATTCAGTGGCTTAAGTGAACGTTTCTAGCCCTTATCCACCTATATTCAGTACAAGTGTACAACAGAATATACAGCTGCACCAAATTCCCATTTGTTATAGCGTGTGCTCCCACGCAAGCAGAAGCCAATTCCTGAAGAGACTCAAAAATACCCAAATATTTTAAGTCTGTTGCTTGAAGCATCACTTAACTGACTGATGAAAAAACACTCCGTATGTTATAAAAAACTCCTGACCTCTACAAGGTCCACTTCCTGTATAGTACTGATTATTAAAATTATTTATTTCTTCCCTCTGCCTAAGGAACTTCATATGCTCTGAAAGAACCCACAAAATCAGGTGGGTCAACAGATATGTCAGAAATACTTGGAAAGGAGGGAGGTAGCTCAGACGCCTTGGCCACCTTGGGACAGTTTATACTGATGTAGTCTACCTCCCTTTGTAATCTGCAGTTGAAAATGAACGGAAAAAGAATTTCAATTACAAAATTTAGTGAAAGAATGCATTCAATACAAAGTCTTCAAATTTGATTCATTGGGCTTCCAAATGAAGTTACGAGGCACCTCACACCCAATACACAACATTAATAACGTACCTAATTCATACATTTTACAGACAGTATCTTCTCATCTGTTAAACGCTTGGCTGAAGTGAGTACAGGGTTTTGTTAACCACTTCACAAACATTCTAGGCCAAACAAACAGCACAAGTAATGTCAAAATCGTTTTTTCCAGTAATTGTACCAAACGCTGTAGGCTACGCCTAACAGAAACTACTGAAGGAAAGTAATAGACTCCATGATGCAGTGCAAAGGTGTTACTACAACATCGTAAGTCAAGGGATGTTTCTAAGGTGCTGAAAGAGGAGATTCTCTGGATGGTGACCCCGTATTGTCCTCCGGTGGGAAAACAGTAAGAGTGCAGGCTCGAATGCCACCAAGCGATTCTGGAAGGTCAAATACTTTATGCCACTCATCTTTTTCTGGATCGTATTTCTGAACTATTTCCACCATACAGCGGTTATTCCAAGAATATCCTCCAACTACATAGATTTTATTTTCAAAGACAGCAACCCCAACATCACTTTGCCCACGTAACATGGCAGCAATTGGAGTCCACTGGTCTAGAGTTGTTGAGTAATATTCACAGCTTAGAACATCATCATAATCACTTGTTCCTCTAAAGTGATTTCCACCAATAACATAGAGCTTGTCTCCTACAGTACACATGCAATGCAGACCTCTGACTGTCGTCATCGGAGCTTTCTGAGTCCATTTGTCTGTGTCAGGGTCAAAGCACATAAGTTCCTTCTGGAAAGTATCATGGGTAATTCCCCCTAAAAAATAAGACAGGTGTTAGAATAGTGCTTACCCTAATAAGTAATAATTAAACAGCAAAAGCATATCTTGTAGTGAATTCATTCCATCTTACCTAAAATTTCTCCCCATTGGTTTAGTGTCACATACGCACTCCATTTCAGATTACATTTTAATGTACTTTGTTCCTTTAAATCTGGATATGGGAGCCATACTCTATGCAGTACTTCATTAAATAAGATTATGGCAGATTAAAAGAACAGAAACTTGTTACCCATTCTTCATTCTGGCAAAACTTTTGTTTTTTTAACTATTTGTTCAGCTTGCTAGTACTGTTTCATACCATGAAAACAGAAGACCATTTCTCTTCCAAGTTCTGACTCAGTGATGTTACATTTTAAGTGGTCCTTGACACAGTTTTCCTGACAGAAACCTTTCAGTAATTTAAACTGAGAAGATATTTCAGATGATATCCTCATAGTAACGAGTGCCTATGGTTCTGTATGTTTATACCTTCTTAGTGGTTCCCTGCAAAGGCTGCTGGAGAGGTTTCAAAGGAACCAGTGGGATGATTTCCCATCAGTGGATGAAGTATCCCCATCATCCCGCATCCTGACCTGCCTATCGATCATGCAATCAAAGTCAGTAGGCTTGTTGGCTATGGTTCATTTCAGATTGTGATAAAAACTATCTGAGGTGCTGAAAAATACACAGAGAATGCTGCCACTGAACAACCTCCTGCTGTGCTAACCATTCAGCATTGAATTATGATCCTTGCATTAACTGACAGATTGCACGGAGTCTACAGGCATCATGTAAGAAAGTACTTGGAGAGTAGAAAGTAACTACAGGAAAAAGAGAGGGACTGCAAAGCCCTGACGCTTCTTGACAGCCATGGTAGTGACAGGGCTTGGTGGCCTGTCAGAGAGCAGAAGCCTTAACGTAGTGATGAAGAACTGACAAAGAATCAAATCTTCATGTTTTCATCCCTAAAGCATCCCAACTCATGGGGATAACGGAGTATAGGAAGAGGAAAAGAAAAATGTGGGATTACAGTATTGATATCAATAGTCACATTAAGGAGTACACACACACACTGCCTGCAGAAACACAAGCAGAACAAGAAAAAAAGCACAGATAGCAGTGCAATGATTACAGGCTAGCTAAATGATTTAAGCACAGAAACACAAGTGTGAATTTGTACCTTATGGCAAATTCTGAAATAATTCCTCCTTTTCTACTAGCACAAAGCCCCTTCCATGCAAATTATCCAGAGAATCAACTGGTCTCAGTGGATCTCCCCACAGCTGTCTACAGGTGGATAATCTTTCCATTTCCTGCCCAGAATTTCAGCTTAGAAATTAGAGGATACCCCATAAAACAGCAAGAGAACGTAAAGAGGACTATGTCCTTTTCACCTTCTGTGATCACAGAATGGACCTGTGGCTGACGCCAGAGACTAAACTACGGGGAAATATTTAGATCAGCGAGCAATAACATAGGTTCAGGGTCTAGTTTTTCCTATTAGTGGTGAAAAACATCACTACTAGCTTTATTCCAACTTGATCACCAAGACTGAGACCAAATCTTCTTTAGGAAGTGAGCACATACCAGACTTTCAGAAAACCTACTTCCCCAGTCCAGGGAAAAAATGAAATGAGGCTATAACCTTGGTGATATAAGACTAGGCATATTACACTGAAAGACAACTGAAAACATACACATCATTTGTAAACTATGATTAATGTCAGTACTTATCCCTTTGTGTCAGCTCAATAACAGCAGATGTCTGCCTTCAAAACACCAGAATTTCCAATGCTTTCTACAAAATATATCAATAAGGATGTGTTTAATGGTCATTTGTTTAATGGTTATTGCCACATTAGTGCCACAAAAGAGATGTTCTGATGGCTTAAGTGAATAATTGCTTTGCAATTTGAAGCTGTTATTATCTAAATACGTAACATTATCGGAAATCACTTTCTGGGACTCCACAGTACATACGCCATTTATTTGGCTTCATACAGATATGTGTCACCAGTTTGTATCATGGCAAACATATTGCAAAAGACGACTATCTCATCATTTCCCATGAAATAGGAAAAGTCAGATAAGTAATTGTTTCATAGATATAACAGTTCCATGAAATTACCTGAAATGTACATTAAACCTCCATATACAGTTCCAGCATGACCATAGTGGGGTTCGTTCATTTTTGCAACGTAGCTCCATTCGTTCATTCTGGGATTGTAGCATTCCACAGTGGCTGTTTAAAACAAATGAGAATATAAATGTTGAATCTAACACAGTAATTTGGCTTTCAATATAGCAGCAGTGGCATTAATATATTCATAAATGCAGGAAGTATTAATAGGAAACATTGTATAGCTGAGAGTTAAGGGAATTACTGAATATTATATGCAGAGACAATACAGAAAAGCCTCAGGCGTCGTCCCAAAGGAACAAAAAGGAAGAAAATCTTGCATTCTTGCCTTCCATTCATACCTTTCCCATTCCTATTTGATACATGACTTGCCCCACCTAAAGAACTCTGTCAGAAGTAGAGTTGTGGGACCCATTGCCCAAGCTGGGTGCATCCAGCTGTTCTGCTGCTGCCTCTTGGAGAGTTTCCTCCAGTGTCTGCTGGAGATTGACAGAGAACCCGAACAAGCTGTAGAGATTGGCAGCTTGAATAGCACCATATGACCAGAAGGGTAAGAGATCCTGGAAAACCTGTAATACAGTGACCTTCCAAGTACAAAGCAATTACAAAAAGTTGCGTTATCTTTGAAGTGTTCAACCTCTTTTTAAGTATTCTTATTATTCTTATTCTTGCTTATTAGCAATATTCTAATGCTTATTAAATAATGCTTAAGAGAGATGTTTGTGGACCACGCATACAAAATGCAATCTGTGGCATTTTACTTGCTCCAGAACAAGCTTTCATTCAATCAAATTTCAGGCAGCTACATAGAATCAACAACAGTGACTGACAGTGTGGGATTTCCCATCAAAGAACACAGAAGCTGATATTCTTGACATTATAAAGGCAGAAACTCATCACAGCGTCACTATAAGGCTGCACACCAATATGTTAGTGAAGCACACCAATCAGTCACTGTATCAGTCCTACTGGCCTATAAGATACCTTGCCCTAAACTGCTGATCTGTCTTTAAGAAACCCTTTGGAGCATTTCAGAAGAGATAAATTAAACTACAGCCTCAGATTATCTCCAAAAGAACCCTGGTCAAGGAAAATTTAGTAAAGCGTGCATTACAGCGGACTTCCTTTAATCCCTTTAAAATGTATAACCTCTTTCTAGCTGCAGACAGGGCATTTTGCAACTCCATACAGTTAGCATCCCAAGGAGACACCATTCCAACTAGAAGCTTCCAATTCAAGTGCCAGGGATACCATCTGAGAACTGCTTCAGCACCACAGAAGATTAAAAGAGAATGACATTGCACAGGAGAGCTGTTAAGTTGTTCCGGCACTCTGGGTTTTTTCAGCTTTCCCTCCCATAAGGAGCTGAAATTTAAATCTGCAAGATGGACAAAAAACCAAAACTGATGTCAAGTAACCGAAGTGTCTCTGTACACTACTGCTGACGTGACATCTGTGGCTTGTAAGACCTGCCCAGGTGGTGGTCAAGTTCCCAAGTTCACTCTGAGGGCTCCCTCCCTCACTGACCCCCCATCCCACACAGCTCTCTTCTTATACAACAGCCCCATCTCAGCCTTTGGAAATATGTCTTACACACAGATAGTTAAAAACGTGCACGAGTGAAGGGAAGAAAAGGCATTCAAGCATTCTTCTGCAAATAAAAGCTTAAAGTCATGCTATATTTTTACTTGAAGTCCAAAATCTCTCCTTACAAAGCTTGTTTGTATCCCCATTTAATCTCCTGTAGACTTGTTACATCCATCAGGGATTTACACTGCCATAATGTCAGTAAGGCAGAAGACAGAACCTTACCCAGCTGGAAGCACATACAAAGAAAACCAACTCCATAAACTGGGTGTAAACTCAATATCTCAATCCAAATTGTGTTTAAGCAGTGGGATTCTGGTACCATGTGCAGTATCAGCCCAACTCTCAAACATTTCCAAGCTCTTTTCTGTGTAAATGTATTCATCTGTCTCAATAGTCTTTTCTGAAGAGGAAAGCTCCTTTATACTCTGTTCTACTTAGCAATCAGAAAAGCAAAGATATGCAGAAATTTCAAGAACAGAAAAAGATCAGACATGCAAGTAATTATAGGTGTCCCAGTTCCAACCTGACAGCAGACCCTTCTGACCTCCTGCTAGCTGCCATGGTGCACCAAAACCATCACTTGCTTTCACAGAAACAAAGGCATCCTCTTCCCCACAGTGCTTACACTTCGTGCTGAGATGAGGAACTTACATTTCTAACACAGTATAGAGGCAGGAAAAGCAGAGCACGTATAAAAATCATGAAGCCATAGGCAACCAAAAAATGGCAATGCAACAAGGCACTCAGCAGTGGACAACTGTTTCTCTTAACTGGCACTGCAGGTTCTATTTGAGAGAATCTTTAGTCAAAAGGCCACTTTAAGACACAGAGAAAATTAAAGATGCAAAAATGGATACACATCACTCTGCTGGCATCACTACTGCCACACAGTAAAGACATCAGCCCTCCGAGCAAAGATGCTGTTGAGTTCAAGACCCCTCACCTCCAATGAGGCTTCAAAAACTCTCCTGTATATCAGCGTACACAAAGATCTGCTTGATAAAATAACAGACAAACCACCCAGACTCACAACTCACATCCACCATGCTCTAAAACCACGCTGATTACTTCTGAGTTGAGAAAAGCCTACTGTTCTGCTTGGGTTTTCTGCATAGTTGTGGCCCTATTTCCCAGCAAGGTCATTCCATTTTTGCTTTAATGCAATCTTCCGCTGCACTGAAAAGGAAAAAATAACTCCAGCTATTACTTAAAGGTGCCGCTGTTTTAAGAAAGAATTCTGTGCATCATCGCTGGATTGAACACAGTACACAGAATGGTTCACTCAAAGGAACTATGTTATTGAACCAAAGCACATATATTTTTATAGGATGAGACAGATGGATTCATTTCCCAAGAGTGTGAATGATTCAAATCAGACTTTGTGTTTTAATGGTGAAACTCCTGCTCTGGTCATTACCAATAACACAGGGAGGACAGGTCTCATTCTAAAGGACACAAAGCTTTGGCAGTCCCAGGGGATGCTCAGTTTGCCCTCACTTTATTTTGCTGTCTGTGATGCTACTTGAGGATATACAGATATGAACCACTTCTGTCAGTAGCTTCTAAAGGATCTTGAGGTTTATTACAGCAGCACACTTCAACTGTGAACAGTCTCCAAAAATCTGGAATTTTCACGTTACCATATTTCCTATAACACAGCTTGCTGCTGTAGAACTCAGAGCTTACTTTGTTAAGCTGAAAGAGCCCTAAGCAACGTGATTCCTAGCATGGTGAGAAGTTGCTTCAAAATAAGCTTCTACATGAGATCAAGGCCAGGCTGGATGTGGCTCTGGGCAGCCTGGTCTGGTGGTTGGCAACCCTGCACATAGCAGGGGGGTTGAAA
>JAOWBP010004006.1:2315950-2353607 GCA_028571105.1 Tragopan temminckii
GGCTGGATGTGGCTCTGGGCAGCCTGGTCTGGTGGTTGGCAACCCTGCACATAGCAGGGGGGTTGAAACTAGATGATTATTATGGTCATTTTCAATCCAGGCCATTCTATGATCCTTTGGTTCTCACTTCAGTTTGATATTTACAGGACTACACAGGCAGCAAACAGCCTAGCAGCGTAACAAGGCAGATTTTTCTTCTTACTCAACAATATACATAAAAATACGTATTACATGACATTTATGCTGTGTTTTTCATTATTACAAAAATATGTTGCTTGAACTCAGAGTTAAGCATCACAGGAGCTACCTGGAAAATAAATACCTTCCCAGTTACAGGGCAAGGGGTCAGGACAAAGCATAGCTGTTTTTCCCTAACCTATGAGTAGCCTTCTGCCTTTATTGCAGCATGATGAATCTGTAGTTCAAACAGTCCAACATCCCCCCAAACCCTCAGGAGAATCTCACACAATGCCAAACTTCAGTGAAGTCAGGCAACAGCAGAGCCTGAAACATCAGAACACCAACTGCAAAGTTCCCTATGCGAGGGGCAGCTTCTGCCAGCATTGGGAACAACTGAGCTCTTCCAGAAACAAAAACATATTTTTTCTTTGAGAGGAAACTAGAATCCTGTGTTCTACACAACTGGATTCTGCACTGTTTCTGAGCATCTCTGTGACCACACAGCCTCTGTCTTTCCCAAGAAGCCTTTCCTCTTGCATGCCTGGTTTCTCCAAGCTGCTCCACTCTGTGTCTTCTGCCCTGCTTTGACACTTAAAAAGAACAAAGCAGAATTACACACAGTCCTCATGGGACTGGTGCAAACTTGGAAGTTTGAATTATGATCTTTGAATTCAGCACATTTCATAAGACATTCACCATTCTCTGTTGCATCCTCTACATCCACACCAGTTTACTCATCCTTATCACTGAACCCAATTTTTCTCAAAGTGCCATACATCGTTGAACAGCAGCAATTTATTACTACTGCTAAAGCACATGCTGAGGTAGGAAGTGATATTTACAACGTTGTCCTCAGAAGATTGATCATTTGAAAAGTGTTTGGGGAAGACTTGCTGTAGAACCTCAAATAGAAATATAATCTTTATTCCAGAACTTTGTCAGGAGGTAAAAAAAAAAAAAAAGAAATTCATTTTGGTAACTTCAAACCTGTGGCCCTTTTCCGTAAGAGGTGATCTTCTGGAAAGCTGAATTGAGGTTTCTGTAATTTTTCCTCTTACAACAGATTGAAATTAGTTTGAACCCAAGGGCAAGTTCCTTAATACCTGTCCAACACACACCTGACCTTCTCTTGTATGAAAGCTTGAAGTTTTTCTCCTCTGATGAGAATGGAAAGTTTAAGCTGGATTTCATCTTTTAGCTGTCAAGGTTTATGAAAGAAACATGAAAATGAAAAGTGACTTGCCTCACAATTAACAAGAAAAGAAACTGAAGCCCTGAATCAAAGCATGAGACAGCTACAATACTTAGCATTTATGGAGTGCTCTTCCCACAATGATCCAATGACATTTTCCAGCTCTGTGAGGAAACTGCTGCAGTATTTTAATGATATCTTTACAGAACAGTTTTAAACAAGTGATAGATTTTGTGTTTCAAAGTTGCAGAAGAGTTGAGGTCAGCAGAATGATACCGCATGATCAGATCTAAGAAAAACACTGCACTAAAAGCTTGCTTTAAGCACTGCTTGCAATGGCTCAGTAACAGCCAGGCAATATTTTCACTGACATTTGTACCAACTGCATAGAATAGGGTTATAAAATACTTAAGGTAAGTAATCCAGCTGGCTTCTATTAATTAATGTCAGCAGAAAACAGCTCAATGAATGTCAGGTTTTTTTGACATTCAAGGCAAGAATAAATACACATGAGCTTATACAACTCTTACAGGCTAGGATAAAGGGACATGTAAGAAAAGCTATGAGAACCTCCCGATTTAAACAGGAATACTGGTAAAGAAAATGAATTTTTGCCAACTATTTTCCAATGAATGTTTTTTAGGAAGCATTTTGAAATCTCATTTCAAGGAGATTGGATTCTAAACCTCATGCAGCACTAGCCCTGTGTTGGGTCGTACTAGCAGAATGCACTGATCCCTAAAAGCCTGCAGTAAGTTCATAGAACAGTGTTTATCTGAACAGATGAGATGCACTAGTTAAAAAAAAATTGAGCTGCTATATAACAAATTCACTTTTTTATTGTTTCAAATAAATATTTACTCATACTTATAAAAAGCAGGGCTTAGCAGCTACTAAAGAAATAAGACAGCTGAGTATTGGGATTAAGCAGCAAACAGAATAATGAAATGTTACATCCATATTAGATATATTACTATGCTAAAATGCCAAGCATAATCACTAACTTTCCAATTTTAAAGCAGTGAGACAAATTCACAATTGAGAGTGTATGGTCCCAGATTTGGGTGCAAACTTTAACACTATTGCTTTGGAAGATCCAGTGGGTTCATGGGGGCCATCCACTATTGATTTTTTAATTAAAAGATAACTTTTAATTTAAACTTAGAGGAGTAATATTAAGACTCCTTTGGCAAGGAGAGAGATGGAGGCAATAAGACAGTCTTTTGTTGTAATGGTACATTACCTGCGTAGTCACAAGATCAGAGGCAAAAAAATTAACATTTTAAGTGGTTTAAAAGAGCACAGAATGTCAGGACATCCAAATATCATTAACCTGTCTTAAAAGAAAGCCTAACTAGCATTTCAAAATGACTGCTCTAGAAAACGTGCTCCTTTTAAAACACAGCCTTCCTGCAACAGTGAGTTTCAGTTGGAAAGCTGCATCTTCCTCTAGAGCGAGAAGAGTTGGTTTGGTTTCTCAGCTCAACCAACTATATAGCTGTGCATACACATTTCATACATATTATTTTACGTGTACATACACCGATGACAAAGTTGAAGAGATTGGATATTTTGCATCAGGATGTCAGATACAGGTATCTTTAATTTTTGATTGTATGGAAGTCCTTCTAAAACAGCTAACTGCATCCAAATGTATCTGTGCATTTCCAGGATTGCCAGAAAGAAGCTGCATGCTAACAAACTCAGTTCTCTCTCCCCCCATTCACGGGGCAGCACGGTACTTCAAGGCCTAAAAAGAAAGGCAAGGAGTCATACTTCTAGTGCTTACCTAGCTCACCCGCTGCATTTCGACCACCAACTGCATACAAATGTCCTTTGAGGGCACTTAGGTGGAAGAAGGTGCGCTTCTCATTTAAAGACGCGACTTGCATCCACTTGTTATAGCGGGGATCGAATCTGAAGACTGTGTCAACTGCTGTCTTTCCTTTTGTGTCGTAATTACTCTGGCCGCCAACTACATAAAGAAAGTTTCCAATGACAGCAATGCCATGCTGGTACCTCGGTGCATCCATGGGAGCTAATGATTTCCATTCATGGGCTTTTTCGTCATACATCCGTAGTTCTTTGCTGACAACCAGCTGCTGCCTCAGCACTCCCCCCAACGTTACCAAGTGAGTGCTGTCTGATCGAATGGCAGTTCTCTCCGACTGCATAACTGGTTGCATGTATGGCATCATTTGGTAGTTGCTGGCTTCCAAAAGCAAGTTTACACAGGTGTTGTCAGTTCTCATGAAGTCCACTGTTTGAACGTAGTTAATAAGATCCTGGGGTGTCATCAAAGGAAATCTGATGTTCTTCATTAGCTTTGCAGCATATTCCATTCGAGGCTCTTCAAACCGCAGCCAGCGACAAGCCGCCTTGAAGAGTTCAAGTTCAGTGCAGTGCTTAAGGCTATTACTTGAAAGCACAAAGGCAAGACGTTCAAAGGGGAGTTTCACAAATTCACCAGTACTTAATAACGCAGGGAAGTTCTTTAGGATGAAATTATTAACGTATTTATCCACTTCTGTGAGATTGTATGTGTTGGCAATTCGTCCAACCTCAACACAGTTTTCCAAGGAAACCTAATAATTAAACAGAAAGAGGAATTAAAACACATTCTTAATTTGGTGTCTAAATGATGATGTTGAATTTAATGAATACTACAGAATCTGCAGTATTTTCATCATTTCACAATGCTCAGGGTGATTTTCACATGAGCAAAAATATTCAATTGATGCATATTCATGACCGCAAGGGGAGAGCCAATGTCAGATGCATTACACAATGATGATACATAGCAATTATACAGCTCTTCACCCCTGAAATGCTGTGCAAATGTTTTTGTAAGAAAGAAACATGGAAAATACAGTTAAAGGAAAGTTGATTAGCCTAAGGTTACAGAGAATTATGTAAAAACAGGGCTTGCCATTAGGCATTTTCAACCTTATTAAACTTCTATTGTCATAATCCCTTTTCCCATGAAAGGCTGGAACCTGATGATCTTTTGAGGTCCCTTCTAACCTACAAAGTACTCTGATTCCATGATGCAGCCAAGCAGAATGGCACAGCTACCTCCCCAGTGCTGTGTATTATGGACAATTTATTTACAGGGTTCAATCCCATACATATATTCCGTAGAAGTGAATAAAACTGCATCTTTGCATCTCTGGTAAATGAGATTGGTCTTACATACTACGTTCAAATTACAGACACAGCATACTCAAAAATAACACAAAGCTAGCAGTCTTAGATAATCAACATAGGATTTCCCCTAGAAATAACCAACACATGAAATCCTTTAGTGTGGATCATATCCTGACTGCATTCAATTCCCACGTGAGTATACTATACTCTTGGTATCCACATCTTTTCCAGTGCTACTGCATCTGCCTTTCCTACATCCTTCTTACATTTCAGGATCCAAGCAGGAGAAAGAAAAAGACAGGAGGGATGGGACGGAACCAAGCAAGACTGCAGCAAACCCACACATTTCAGTTCTGCAAGACCTTTGTTACATATTCCAAGCAAGTCCACTTCCAGACACTTCTTGTCGAGAACTGCACCTTCTTTTTGCATTCAATATTCTACCCCAAACTTCCTTCACACATGCTTTACAGTCTCCTTACAGACCAAGCCAACAGCATGTCCAACCCCACTCTGCACTGACACTTACCACAGCTTTAGGATTGTCACATTTGTAATTCCAGAAGAATTTAAACTTCTAAATCTTGTAGTTATTTAAAAAAAAAAATAGTTGTAAGGTTGAAGACTATGACTCGAGAACATTCAAACGTGTTCTGGTCATGACAGATTACATTTTAGCACTATATTACTTCAATCTATCATTAACCTTTAACAGGCAATTCCAAAAGTTAATGAGCATGGGAAAAGCAGACTTCTTTATTCACTAGAAACTCGTCTAACTTATCCTAGAATTGAGATCTGCAGTCACTAAGACTTATTCACAACCCTGAAACACCTTCCTAGAATCAAAGGTTCCAATATCTTATTCTTATCTCTAATACAAATCAATCAAGCCCTGTCGACAAGATGAATGTGTGGCAGACTGTCAGCGTTTTTATTATACAACATCCATGCAGTACATACACAAATCATTACTGAATTAGAAGACTGCACTATTTATACCAAAATATCATCTTATCGGCTAGCAATACTTATAAAACATTCTGTTACTCAAGGAACATTTTGGTCTGTCTTCCAACTGTTATTGAGATACTACCAAATCTCCGCACATTTCCTTTAAGGCTTTGTAGTATACATGAATTAAGCAGAAGTAACAGCATATTGTAAATTAAGCAAATGAAACTGGACACACTTACTCCTAAAATTTCATTTAAGATCAATAATAAAAATAAAATAACAGAAAAATGACCCCTCAGCAAACTGATTACATACTATAGCACAACTTTTAACTCCTGTTGTAATGTTATGGCATTTAAAAACTTACTTCGCAATGCACCTACTGGCATCCAACTACAGAGACAGCGTTTTCTCCATGTCAAGGTAAGTAGAAACACATTATTGCATATACACAGAAGACATGCTTGTAGGAGGAAGATGATCAAGCAAAAAAGGGGACAGAACTGCACAGCATTGGTACCAGGCATTAAGGTAGCAATGAAATATTTACATATACTGCAGGATGCATGTCAGTTCTCAAGTACTCAACACACAAGACTATTCTAGGCTTGTCCCAGTGCCTGCATCCTAGCTGATGTACCACAACTAAGTTACACGGGAAATCTATGCAATTCAATATATTCCTGGAATGCCTGCACTTGAGAAATGTATTGACATATCACACATTGTTAATGACAGGAACATCACATCAGCAGTTTCCAGTGCCCCCTGACTTCTCATAAAATCTATGCTCTTCTGCTTTAATTAACCTAACAGGATTGGACAGGAATCAGGGATTATTTTTTTTTTTTTTTGTATTGCATTTGCAAATCCTCCCCGTTATGCTCATGAAATGATGTACTTTTTTGGCTTGTTATCAATAAACCTACCACTCAAACTTGGGTACCACATTTAGTATTTCTTTAAAGTTTACTTTCCTCACCAAAAGTACTGTTACCAGTTTCACTCTGGTCTATGATAACATATCACACTAAATTATATTGCAAAAAGCTTATAGTAAAAAAAAAATACACTAGAGACTCCAAAGTCCTGAGTCGAAAACTTTCAGAACAAAATGCAATAGTTATTCACACAAATATACAAAATTGGACAGGTTAAGTTACAATAAAGGTATTTGAATAAATTACTTGTTTATTTTTTAAAAAAGTGTGACTTATGCTAAGATACTTATGAGAGGTGCAGAAATTGCTCTCTGCGGGAGTCAGTCAATCAGGAGCTCATCAAGAAACAGAAGGAACAGCTACTTCTGGCCATCCTACTGAAGTGAATGGGAGGAAGGGAAACATCAGACAAAGAATGCAACTGTTTGTACAATCTATCCTGTAAACAGCAAGGGTATACACAGAAACAGCTAAAAGCCAGAAGTGAGCAAACACCGAATTGACTTTGTATGGTGCTGAGAATTCCAGGTAGATCCTATTTTACCTGGGCATTGGTCACTGCGCAGAGCCATTCGGACACGTTACTCATTGTTAATTGCTCATTACACAGCACAAGTTCCAGAAAATATTTTTAAAATGTCAACCCAGCACTATGATACCATAGCCTGAAAAAATAAGAGCTAACACAGAAGTGCTTTCTTTAGAAAGCAGCTGACTTAATTCTTGGGAATTTTAAAACAATCACTTCTCAAGCTCTTGTAAAAACGTAATTGTAAAATACTACAAAACTGATATGGAGCAAAATGACTAGAAGTACGTGCACCCCAGAGAACAACATTAGAAAAGGCTGATTTCTGGTGCCTGGCAGAAGCAGCCCCAGCATCAGATCCCACTCTCCCACAAAGCAGAGACCATCCTGCAAGGAGACAAAAAGGTGTCGAAGGGCCGTATGGTACTACATCATCTCAAATTAAAAGACAGTTTTTGAAACAGATCAATATAGAAACATTTGTACAGGGCTGAAAGAACTGAAATCCCCTTAGATATCAGTATAAATCAAAGGATTTAAGAAAATACCGCAAGATCAAAGACCATACCAACACTGTATATGAAGGAACCTTCAGAAAAAGAGCATTCAAACAACAAAAAAATGTCCCAAATAAAACAATTTAAGATGAAAGTAGCTCTTTCCCTAAGAAACCAAACTCACAGTAGCTGCCCTGCCCCAACAGTGCCAAGAGCCAAAGAACAAAGTAGAAACAGGACAGAGCAGAAAGCAGCAAACAAGCCCTGGAAGCCAAGAATTAGCTGTGGCACAGCTCCCATTAAAGGGAGACTGCTCCAAATCACTGATTTGGATCTACAAACACCAAGCCCTTAATTCAACTTGGTGCTTTATAGAAATGTAAGTCCTACAGAGGCACACTGCCTCATTTTGGAAGGTAAAGCAACTTGAGCAATGCGGAATAGATTGTATGGGATTGAAGAGTATAAATTAAACATTATGGTAGCTCTGAGAACTGGCCAAGATTAAACACAAAATAGTAGTGTTACAGAGCCCAGATGTATCTTACACTTCTGTCATGGAACAGGTTTCTCTTAGTGGCATTTTTGAGTCCTCCTATTTACATGCTCTCAGGAGAGAGAACACATTTTTGAATCTGTACACTGAAAACTAATGCTTCTAATTTCTTAAGGATTACAAGAGATTCAATTAGTATTTTAATTCATGTAGAACACACCATGTTATCATCTAGATAAAAGGATGGGGTGTTTACTTGTCATATCCTTCCCTGCCCATGAAGACAGAACTCTGGACAAAACTTGCATGAGAAGATGAGCACTTCAGGAGATGAATCTTTAAATAACTGTCATCTTCTTGGAAGAAGGAGGTTTTTGCTTTTATAATATAGAGAAGACTGCAAGAACTCCTCAGACGTTCAGCCTGAATGGAGCACAGCACTCCTCAAAGCACAGATATGAAATAGAGGATGCTGTTGTTACCAGTGTCCCTCCCACACGGGGGGCACAACCTGAGATTTTAATCTCTGTAATAAAGAACACATTACCAAACTGTAAATACTGTACTGCATTGCAACTACAGCATACTAGTTTGAATGGCAAACTTTTTGTCTGTTCCAACTGCAGAAAAGTATCTGTGTTAAAAACCCCCAAATATTCCTCTTTTAACAAACATTGACAGTAAATGAGGAAGCGGTTGCTACTTTTGGGGCTGTCCTCTGCTTACCAAAGCTCTTCATCTGTTCATTGTTAAATGCCCCAGTAGCCATTCAAGGCCATTTTCAGTTTTAGCAAAACACGGAAATCAACATAAAACTCTGGTAGCTCTCTCTTTCATCTAACCAATATTTCTGTAGCATCTTTGTATTAAAATATATCCTCTAAACAGACTACTAAAAGAACAGACATGAAGTCCAATGGTTTACAAGAATAATGATGTAAAGTCTCCATGACAGTTGCTACTACAATAAGCACCACTCCAGAAAAACAAAGGCTTTGAGAAAGTATATTAACAGGCTATAACAGCCAGCTCTATTTTTTGTTCAAGTTTAACTCAGCAAGTTGCTTTTTTATGGAAGGATATGGAATATGAGGGCAAGAACTAAGAAATAAAGTAAGGAACCTGGAAATTATAATATTATCACTACCATTACTGCAACCAGTAGAAGGATTTTAATGTGGTAAGTTTTTATATCACACTCATACTAAAAATAATACACAGAAAAACCTGCAATAAAATTCAAAAATTATCCTGTGAATTCAAGTTATAAACAATGGTGAAACAGAATTCAAGTATTATAATGCCACTGTTTTTGATTTAAAATGAAAACAGGTTTTGTAAGTGTGAACTACAAGTAGCAAGTCTTACCCCAGATATAAGAAACACTTTACAGAAGTCCAAAACAGGTAAAATCTGCAAAAAACTGGCAGCTTCCAGAGTGTCCTGAAGGTTGTCCATGTTAAGGGAAAGCTTTGCAGTATAAATGAAATCAATGATCTTCTTCAGGCCTATTTTGTTGACACCATGAAGCTTGATGCACATTAAGTCCTGTTCCTTCATTCCTCCTAAGAAAGACATGCAGGTAAGTTTATAAGATCGTTTTGATAGGATTTGAATGATTTCATAAACTTGTACAAACATCAAAATAAAGTCACCTGTGAACATCGCCTTGAAGTAGTCACTTGCAGAAGCCATCATTGCTCTGTGGACAGGAAATACCTCATCACCATCTCCTGGAACAAGGGTCACATCGCATAGCAAACCTTCCACTCGCAGCTGGTCAAAACCCTGCAAGGAGAGCACAATGCAAAGCAGCTGTTTGATTTGAGAGGGGAGCAGGAATTAACTTCTCCTCTCCTTATGTAAATACTAGCTTTATTTTATTTACATACATATTGTGGTACCAAAAAAAAAAAATCACTGAGGAATAAAGCTGTCATTTTACAATAATTACCTCTAATATATTCAACAAGAATTATTCATTGAAAGCTTAACCAGAACATTTTTTATAAGAGGTTGAAGAGTACAAAGTACCCTGAGCCTTAGAAAGTTGCTTTAGTCAGTTAATTAAGTTATTTCCAGGAAGGAATTTGTTTTAAAAACATATATTCCAGCAATTATTTGAAGGCAAGCACTCGTATTTTTTTTTACCTATGCAGTTCAGACACACGCACTCTAGATACAAATCTGCTCCATGCCACTTTAAGTGTTCCACCAATTAAGAGGCTGTAAAATACCAAGGCTTGAAAGGAAAGCTGCTATCTGGTTCACTGCTTATTAAATTTATTAGCAAAGTTTACAAGGCAAAACTATGAAAAGAGCTGGTCTACTCCAAATTACTCATAATAGCTAACTGTAATAGAAAAGGAAGTTGTCTGCAGCAGTACTTTAAAGTAAGATTTTCCTCTAAAGACATGCCCAGCTGGGCGCACTGAAAGATGCATGGAACACTGGCCTCCTTCACATACTACAGAATAAAAGCTCCAACAAAATGACTCCCTTCAACCAGGCATGTCATCAGATATTTTTATCATACTAACAGGGTAAATACTGTATTTTTGGATTAAACACTTGGAGAAGTCTTGACCTTACCTCACGTAATTTAAGAGTTAAGCTATCTTAAGGAAAGACTATCTTTAAAATTACATAGGTCCATAGTCTGCTTAAGAAGTCTGCTTGTAGCATATACTTAGAGACTACGAAAATTGAGTAGTCTCTAAAGATTCCTGAAACTGGAACCTTTAACTTGCAGGAAAAGAAATTACAAGCTATGCTTGCAGTGCCAGCACAGCACTGCCAGCACAGCACACCAACACGTTTTGAGATTTCTTAGGAATTACAGGTACAGGGAAGGCTGTTGAGTACAGATATTCTTTAGAGCATCCAAAATTTTCAGTACTGACACAAATACTCAGTTACCTGTAATACCACAGAACTGTGAGTATTGCTGGTGAAAAATCTTGTGGTCCCTGTCTTTGAAGACTGCAGATGGGCAGAGACGCCCATATCGCTGCTACCAAGAGATACTTTCATATGAGGATCCTCCTCTTCCACCAGAGATCTAAGATGAGAAAAGAGAAATCTTACGATCAAACTCATGTTTTCATCAAGTGCTCTTTTGCATTAAAAACACAGTCCTCTGGGATGACAAGTAACAGAACCAAAGCAATAGGTCACGAAAACCAGCAGGCAACAGAATCGATTCTTTTCAGTCCTCATCAGCTCATCTAAGGAATTGAAATACCTACACAGCATCATTTCAAAAATCTTATTTACAGGCAATAAATCCTGGTCTCCTCCCCAACATTAAGAGCCTTGCAGACTTATTTCCATGCATCCTCCCAGTATTTTATGATGCTTGCAGGAGTCCCATTCCATTTTCAAAATCAACTATTGCCTCAGAATGCAGAGCAAAGCTAGAAGATTCAAACATTAAATATAAGTTTAAAGTTCAATGAATCACTTCTTATGGCATACATCATCTTACTCACACATGAATAATAGCAAATAACTGGTAGAGTCTCAGCTGTATGCTACTACAAGAAATCCTTCAGGACACAATACTCAGAGTTTTGCAACCACTTCATAACCTTAATTTAAGATCTGCTTGTGTGAAGTTGTCACACACTGATTCCAAGTAATTATTGCCCAAATTCAGATGGAAAGGACTAATTTAGGTAGAACTGCTAAGGATTACGGCTCCATTATTAGTCTTCCACTTGCATCTTGAGATGTAAATTGGATTTACATAGAGATATGCATATGAGATTCTAATTACCCTAACCTGTAATTATTATAAAACGTAAATAAATTTCCTCTCCAGAAACGTTACTAGTTCCCATGAATTCTTTAAGCTAATACATTACCTATTAGCATGCATACCAGTCTAATGCATATATACACAATATTAATTAGCAAAGAAAATTCTCCCATCTGTGGATTAGTGGCTTAATTATTAATAAAGACTCCATGTTCCAACACACATTCATAGCAATTTAAAATAAATGCTGCAAATCTCAGATACAAAACATTTCCCAGATTTTAAACATGCAGGTAAACTGGTTGGCCTCCAAGCTAGTTTCAGAAATTACTTTAAGTGACAAGAACGTGTTTGAATTATTTGGGTTTTTTTCCCAGTTTTGACTGGGATTGCTGTGTAAGGATGACATGAAAATCTGCAATTGAAAAACAAAGTGTTTGGTTTCTTTTTGAGCAGCTAGTCCCCCCCAACTTGTTTTGGTACATTGCCTATAGAGTGCAGTTTCTGAAACTTTAGAGTTCTTGATAGCACCGCTGTGCTTTGTTCAAACCCATGGTTACATCAGATACAAAAACATATTCATACAAATTCACCATTCAACAGCACACATGGGTTTGAAACAGGGAGATTTTATGCATACAGACAAAACAGATTGTAGGAACAAGGGCACATCGAGATTGCTTTGACTTGCAGTGTAGCAACCCAGTAGTGAGACATCTAAGAAAATTAATCAGCACAGATGTACTGCAGTAAGAAATTCAGTCCTGTTTGAAACCAAATCATCGTATTTGTAACATAAATCCAGAGCACCATATAAAAAATTACAAGGTGTGTTTTAATTGAAAGTGCTCTCCAAGCTCCTTGCAATACAATAAACGCATACAACGTAATGCAGCAGCTAAGCAGTTGCTCATGACCTAAATTCACTTTCTTCTACGTTTTGTTGGCTGGTTTTTTTTTTTTTAAGCTTGACTACAGACTCATCAAGGAAATGCTAACAATTTCAAGGGACATCTAGTCTTTAAATTTGGATGCCTTTCTAAGAGAAGGAATATAAAGTCACATTGGGAGATGTCTGAGCGTGGGTGGAGAGGAACCAGAGTCACCTGGCATGAACGTCACCGTATTTGCTCTTGAAAGACCTCCCAGAAATGTCACATCTGATAGCTGTTCTACGAAGGGGCTTTAAAAGCCTTATTCTAAACTTGGGTACATTCTGTTTTCTTACATTTCATGTGAATCTCTAAAAGGAAATAATGGGTGGATAGCAATAGGACAAGGGGGAATGGTTTTAAACTGAGACAGGGGAGGTTCAGGTAAGGTATTAGCAGGAAGTTTTTCAGACAGAGGGTGGTGAGGCACTGGAACAGGTTGCCCAAGGAGGCTGTGGATGCCCCAGCCCCGGAGGCATTCAAGGCCAGGCTGGATGTGGCTCTGGGCAGCCTGGTCTGCTGGTTGGTGACCCTGCACACAGCAGGGGGTTGGAACTGGACGATCATTGTGGTTCTTTTCAACCCAAGCCGTTCTATGATTCTATAATAAAACTTTCACTGCTTTGTCCTAATGAGGTCCCCTATAGCACGTGATCTCTAGTTAGTGCTGCAAAGCCAACAGAAGGGATACAATCTATGCTGAAGTACTAGCAGCACTCCAAAAGACCCATCCAACACCTGATCCCCTGAATCCAAGTGCTGTGACATTCACGGGCAGGAAAGAGCCCTCCCAGAGCAACCAGAAATTAGGAGCACGTCATTGGCATTCCACCAGTGCTAACATTTATCTGCATACAAGGCCAGAAATCCATCTTTGTAAGATGAAGTAAAAAAAATGCATGAGCTCTTCCATACCGTGTGATACCGATATATAAAACAACAGAAACGAGTCCTGCCTCACAAACAAGATGAATTTAAAACTGCCCAAAGAAATTTCAAACTATTCAGAATATAACTTCAGTTTTAGGGCTGTAAAGCGAATCCTCAGTAATATCTCCACCATTCGTGCCCAGAACACATGGGTAACATCGTTCATATCTGACTGAATTCCCAATTAAAACACACTACATACATCTGTCACATTTGCATGCTGCCACCACAGGCATTATTTATATTCATTAACATAGGTCTGCTAAGCACTATAATTAATTAGAGCATAATGAATGTAAATATATTGATTGGTACTTTATTGCAAGCACAGTATATCACAATAAAGCATACTACCAAAAAAGAAAGCTAATTCATTTTCCAATTAATTCTATTGTTCTGATCAATAGAAGTCATTAAACAAGAAGAACAGCTGTAGCATTCTTAATTGGGGTTAAGAAAGTTGGAGGAGGCAGCTACCACTGCAACAAGACGTACTGATAACCCACCAGTAGCTGTAAACGTGGATATTACATCACTTTCAGTGCATACAATTGCTCTGGGTGGGCTTTTCAATTTTAAGCGTTAAGAACAAGGGGATGCTGGAGTTCAGCACACAGCATCAGCTCTGCAACAGCAAAGCAGAGCAGCGTCCTGACTTGCTGCAGTCTCTCAGCAGTTCAGGGAAAGCCACAGGAGGTTAATTTGTTGCTATCACAGAAGAAGCTGCCATTCAGTTGTTGTTTTTTTTGTTTGTTTGTTTGTTTTTTTAACCTCACACCAACTCTTCCAAGTTTTTTCCTATGCCAGTGTAACCAAGCATGCTTTGCTTTCTCATGACTCCAAGTTAATCCTCCAACTGATAATTTTGTAGCAATGAAATATGCAAAGCAACACGTGTTGTATGGATGTTATACAGCCTAATTCCGTTGTCCCTGCCAATCTGAATGACAATTACTTTGCTTTTCACTGTTTTGAAGAAATAACAAGATCTGTACTGCCCACTAACCCCATTCATTTCCTATAAAGGTATAATTTCTCACATTTTACTAGGTGAACAAGGTACCTAAATACTCCAGTTGTGCAATCAGCAACTGGAAAGATGACCAAGCTAAATGTTAAGCTACAAAAAAAATACTAGTAAGGTTATTGAACTACTGCTAACACATGAATCTACTGACTTGTTCATAGTGCAGTATGCTGCTTCTGTGCAATCACTGCTAATCAGCACCTCAGTGGAGAAAAAGTTCAAATCCCACAGTACTATTTAATCACAGGATCAAGGTGGAGGCTTGATGAGGGCTGAGTGCATCCCCAGCATCACTTCTGGCATGTGCCAATACCCTGGCATTCAGCAACAAAGCTTTGTTCTACTTCATACTAAGACACTCCCATAACAGCAGAGATCTTTACTATTTCATGATCTGTCAAAGATACAGAGTGGTACAGGGCTGCTCTGCATGCAGTTGTGCATGTATTTTGGTAATGAATCTATTAATGAGAAGCCTAGTAAATACAATGAAACTCTTCTATGCTACTAGATACAGTAATTTGTGTGCACAGTCCACCAAAAAAAGCTTATATATCACCTTCCTGATTTTCCATTATGAACAGATGTTCCAGTTCCATAAATAATGAACACAAGAGCTCCCCAACAAATTACATGCCACCAAGGAGCTCGATGAACATAACTGATATGGTAGCATTGTATAAAACGGACTCGTAACACTTCTATTAAGAAATTCTGAAATCAGTATAACAAAGAGAAACAAATTACACAGTCACTGTACTTCACATTTCTTCCACTCTTAATCTTCTAGTGACACAGCTTTGGGACATGCTTTATTCCGGTAAGTAAATAACTTTCACACTTGTCCCCCACTGTAGCAACATCTCATTTTTTTCCTACTTTTAAAGAAGAGTTTCTAACTTCATTCCTTGGTGGTATCCACAACCCAGTAAAACTAACCCATTTCATCAGCTTGCTAATTATTTCTTAACAGAAAATATCACAAAGGATAGCAAAAGGAATGCAAGCTTGCATTTAGCATGAACTCAGCCAAAAGAGAAGGACAAAAGGCACTTTCTTTTTTTGGTCAGGTTGACAAACCAACCAGAATGTTCAAATCTGTTACTGCGTGTGGCATAGAGCAATTGGTGTTGTATTCTGTACCCTCTGCTGCTGCTGAACACCTGGAAGAAGGAGAAACACAAGAACAGCACTGGAAGGATCTACAAAATGACCTGCCGTGCATGTTTAAAAGCCATAATTTTAATGGATGAATTAACAGCTAGCATAACACGGAACACTTGCACTTATCCAGTTACCATAATTTCTTAAAACTCCATTTTCACGCTGCTCACCTGAAAGAGGCTGCTGCAATCAGAACATGCAAACCTTTACCCCAGTGAATTAACAGCACACTGTCAGTGCTATGGCTGCCACTTTCAATACTAGTTACAGCAGTTGGTGCAGCACCACTCACACCGTGTATATTCCAATATCTTGGGTTTTATACTTGACATTTATAGGTTAGAAGGGCATTAACAGCTGAACACTTCAATATTTGTTTAGTACCATCTTGAGTTCTTTGAAATCTATGTTCAAGGGGCAAAGGTACAAAGCTTGAATTTGTTTCTTGAATTAAACAAATAGATGCTCCTGCATTCATTTCTCCACCCTTCCTTCAAAATCAGGTTGCTCCCTAATATTATAATAGTTTTAATATTGCACGATGAGAACAGAAAGACAGCTTCTATGTAGCAAAACTAACCATGAGAAGTTGCATATTACTCTCAATAGGCTCACAGTTGGATGAAGGACTCCAAACCCACCAAACCCAGCAAAGAATGACAGGGACAGCTCATGGATGCATGCTGAAGGGCAGTAAGCAGAAGTGGGTGGATTCCTGGCTCTAATTGCAGCTTGGGCCCAGTTACACATGAAACGTACATAGCAATGAGCAACTCCTGCTCCCAGCCTAGCTGCACAGCAAGAGAGCATTGCTTCAATCTGCACTTGTCCCTGCTCCTTCTGTACACCAGGTCTCTGCAAAGAAAAGCTGTTTGGGTAACTGCCCGAGAAAGCAAGCTACAATGGCAAGGAAAAAGCAATGACGAGGAAATACATAAGAGCAAGCCTACAGTGAATCAGTCCCACAGGAAGAAAACTTACATTATATTTTTTAGAAAAAGCAAATTCTCACTGGGAGATATGCACTGCCTACTTCTACAACATTTTCACCACAGATTTAGACCGCATCTAAGGCTGACATCAATCAGGGAAGCAAAGCAGTCCGTGCAGTTCTGCAAGCACCATCACCAGGAGTACGAAACCACCAGAATGGCTCCGACAGAACCTCTCTATAACCAGTCAGGCTCAAGAGAACCTACTTAAGCTATTCTCAAGTTTTTAAATAAACTTTGAGACAAAAGCATAGAAATCGAGCCAGTATTCCCAGTGTTTATTTTTTTAAAACAGAAAGTATGTGTCAAACAATGCCATTTGGACTCCAACACATCTCACCATCACCCTGACATGATGCTCTGGCACAAGCACACGATATCAGCAGACACCAAGAAAAGCACTGGGAACACTCAGGCAATGAAAGCTGCCTGCCAACAGAACCAAGCAGAACAGGGGACATGGAAGTAAGGGTAATCCCAACATCACTTTGAGCATTTTTGTGTTACTTGACACGAAGCCAAGCTGGGACCAAAGGCCAGCTCTAAATTAGGTCCCACAAAGTCAGCAAAGGACTGAGCAACATCCACTGCTTAGGTCTCACTCCTCAAGACGCATACATACACTGAAAACCTTCACAAAATTATTTCTTCAACAACTCAAAACTATCCGAGCTCTCAAGCTGTTTGTTGAATAATTACAGCCCACTGGTTAAATCAAATATGCTTTCCGCAGAAACAAAGCAATATTTGGCTCAGTCATTGCTACAAAGCTTTTGTTCCTCGCAGTACGCAGTCACCCCAGGAGCCTTAGTGCCACATCCACATTTATCTATTTGACAAAGGGTTTGCATTCATTGAGCCATTTATAGCTTAAATTCACAGACACTGTTTAACGATGCTAAATTACAAGCGATTCTCTAGTGACATTTTGCCAAAGTTGGTCTTAGTGCATTGATTCCTACCATTAAAAAACAGAAAGCAAAGCACACACACACGCTTTGTAGTTTTTCTAACGAACTATTTTATGTCCTTGATGTTCAAAACTGCAGAATGCAGTCATTCAGAGGCTTCATATTTTATGCTGCACTGACACATCCTGCTCTCTGCCCTTCACGTTTGGTCTTAAGTATCAGAAATGTAAGCCCTAATTCTGTCTGCACAGCTTAATGCTTCCCACACATTACAGGAAACACTGAAAATATTTTGCATGCACCATTCTGCCTGATGTCATTAAATTTAGTTTTCATATACACAGAAATCATTAAATTAGCAGAATGGTTCCTTGGAATGAAAGCAAAGCTAATGGACTAAAACCCATTTACATTTACGGTGGCACCTGCACATTCAAGCTTTGGTGATAAAAAAAAATATATATACTCCACTGTATCCCTGCAACAACTTACTCCATCCTTGTTCTTTGTCACAGATTGGTTGTTCTCCTGTATGCTACAGAGGATTAATCTGAGTGCTTCAAGGCCAGCAAATTAATACCCAATATTCCAACATCATGACTTGGTAATTAACCCTTGCTCTTTCTGCCTTCTATCATTCCTCTTGCTGTCACTTCTCACAGCTGTTTAGTATTCCTTGACTACATCCCCCCTGAGAAGACTGGAGCTTTTTGTGTTTGGTTGGCATGGTGTTTTGTTTGTTTTGTTTTAAGGTTTGAATTGTAAATTGTTTTCCCCCCACATTATTTAAGAGTTGAAATGTAAGCACATCAGATAACAGCTGTGGGGTACTTGTCAATTCCAGGATAAAGGACAGAAACTCATTTTCACAGCTGATATTTCAACAGTCTCAGTCACTGCTGGACTAAACATTACAGCCATGCTATGAATATGCACTTCCATTTTAGTGCTCTAACCACACCTGATCATTCCACAATCCCCACTAATCTCAATCAGAACTCTATTACTTTTAAGGCTCCAGTATTCCCCATGCGCTCTCTACAGAAACACACAGCTATCCCCATCCACACTCATCAGAAACTACTGCACAACGCTACAGCAAGTATAAAGCAACTGCACAGCAAGGTTTTCCCACAATAAAATTAGGGCAAAAAGAACAAAGTGGCAGATGTGGTATTCTGGCAGAAAAAGTCAAGTAATATATTCAAGATAATTCAATGGAAGTGATTTAGCACAGCACTACATCATTACTGCAAGATTACATGGAAGGAGAAGGCAATCGGGAACATTTAAGTCATAGAATCACCTCTGAAGATCTGACCAGAAAAACATCAGTATCATTAAGACATCTCATGACAACCACCTTCTCTTTTGTTTTGCCAGTTTGTTATTATAATGAAGTTTTACATTTCAAACTTGGAATTAACTTATCGAAATACCTATTTAAAAAGCAAAAATAAAATTAAGAGGCATAAGTAAGAAGCCTACGTACTGGGACTAAAAGTAGCCCTCTATTTACAAAACAAAGCCTCTCTTCAATTGGAAGCATGCTTTGTTGTGTCATTTCTAAGCAGTATTTGGGGTGACTGACATAACAGCCAGGAAACAATTGCTTCCAGTGGAAACGTTGCCAAAGGTGAATCTTTGCTTTGGTGCAAACGGAGCACAGTCTGTCAAACGTAGGCAAGAGCCCAGCAGAAGGGTTTGCTACAGATGCCAACTGAGGTAGTAGATACACAGTGTGGTCACAAAAGCCACCCATCAATACAGCCGGATGCTGAATTACGCACACACACCTTGCCCTGTAAGTACATCATTGTATAGCACAAATTCAAAGAGCTCACTGTAGAGCAAATGAGAGATTTAGGGAAAAAAAACAAAAAGCATTAACCTACATAAGCAGCCAAAACCAACGCTGATTACTCCGGAGCATTAAGAACTCATTCTACTTTTCTGCACACTGACTTCCATTACTGCACCGCACATCCAATCAGACACGTTGCAAAACCAGACCACTCGGGATGGCTATACTGTGTAACAAACCCTCTGATAAGGATATCTTTGGACCACTGCATTTGTCCATTAGTCATTGATGGAAATTCATCCAAAGAACAGCTTCCATTTAAAAATATCAAAATACTGTTCAACAGAAAAGGATAGATGGCACTAATTTTAGACATTATTTCACATGGAGATTCTTCTAATTCAATTTTACTTATTTTTAAACACGGCATGTCGAGGACAAAGAACACTCAAATCAACATTTAGCTTTCCAGAAAATGTTTTGACTCGAAATAGGATTAGAGAGGCTCTCATTATCCTTGTTTCTAGTATTGAATTATTTCTTACTATTTTTGCCACTGAAATGTTGCTATTGAATTAGTAGGTGCGTATCACAGTACTTTGATCTCCAGGTTTCTTCCATTCCTGTAAGAGGAAGATGTGCACAAACCTCAATGACATTCCCAGAGTGAATAAGAACATTCTCCGTAAGTCCCTCACGTATGAGATGACATTAGGGGATGACATTGTGAACAATTGTATTTTGTGAGCGTATTCCATGACGCCTTAAAGCTGCTATACATAACCACACTGACCTGTCGTTCTCTCATTTAGAGCTTTCAGTCCTAACTTCTGCTTACTTCAATCTACGTTTTGTTGTTGCTTTTTGTTTGTTTTTAAGTTACCTGTTTTTAAAACAGCCATCAATAAATACCTACAATTCTGAGAAATCCTACATTTAGCATCATTCACTACTTCCTACCCTCTGGTTTATTTGCTGGAACTGCTTGCCTGCCTCCACCAACACCGAGCTACCTGTGCCCATCCCCGCACAGCCAACACAACAGCAAACACAAACACTTCCACCAGCAGAGCATACACTTGCTGTAAGAGCTTTTGCACTCATCTCCACCGAGTGTATTCTAAGCCCTGCAGAAGAAAATGCAAAAGGACTCCATGAAAGCACACACCTGCACATGTATCTGCACATTGTGAACATTCACACCAAATCATAAGTTGCATTATATCCATGTATGCTGGTCACATGCCAGCAGTCCATTTCTAATATGAATTCTCCCCATGAAACGTCCCTGGATCTCTTGGTAGACTCGGGACAATCTCAAGCTATTTGTGACCAGTCCCACCAGGAGACAGGTTGCCTGTGTTTCTCTTCGGAGGGACCCTTCTCCCTCTGAATAACATGAGGGCTTTCTGGAAAGGTCTCTAAAACTGTAACTATACCTGTAGCTATGGGAAATCAAGCAGCCAAGCAGCGGTGAATCGTCGCTTCTCCTTTCACTGCCTGAAAAGCAATACCAGCCCCAGTGCAAACAGCAGATTTCCCCATACCAGAACCACAGTACTTGCCTACAAATCCATTAGCTCAACTTCAGCAGGTCCCTTATTTCATATACTACCTGGACACAAGTTTCCTGCAGCAGAGGACTCTCTCAGGTAAGCTCTTTGCACGCATTCTGCAGCTTGGGAACAAACTTTTAAAGCAGAAACTGCAGTTAGAGTTATTCAGCTGCACAGCCCGCAGGACAATTAACTGTTTTACAGGGGTACTTTGTACAGAGATGCCTGCTTCATCCGAGCACCAAACCTGCTCAAGAGCCACAGCTCAGCATTCCAGCACAGGGAAACTAAGGCAGAGTTCAGGTATCAGGTACACAGACCTCATAAAATCTGTGAGTCCCGACAATGGGTTTATTCTCTAGATAAGTTACTTATAAATCAGAAGTAGAATGAAGCTTCTCAAGCTAAGGCCAACTTTAATTCAAGAAAAAGCCTGAAGAATTGGAATTTCACTGTAAGGATGACAAAACCCAAGCCTTTAAGGTCTCTCTCCTTTACATAACAAAAATCGCACTACAAACCCATAACATTAAGTTGCCAAACATTAAAGGGACTAAAGTTGCAGTTTAGATTTGTATACTCTGGATCCAAGTTATCAAATGTAGAAGTGTTCACCTGTACATTCAGTAGTTTTATGGTCATATTTTACATCAATAGATGCACTGTTTTACATGTCACTTCTGAGTACGTACTTGGAAGAAGCCCTTTGCCAGCATGCAGAGCATTACTTGGGGGAGAAATCCTACAGCCATGAAGGTGAAAAATGTATCACAAAGCACCTAGTAAATTTAGCATCATCTCTGCAACGAGAAGGATGACTCCAGCACTGATGTTACCGATCAGTCTAAATCACAAGGTTGGCTGTGCCAGTCCACACCTACTATCTAATCAAATAGGTGCCATTTTGTAACATTTCTCCTTTTTTTTTTTCCCCCCTTATGAAGTACATGAATAATTTGGAGGCTACATTTCGGAGCCTTGCTGATGTCAGGGCAGTGAATAAACATCTCTACAAGCATTCGGATACACGGAATCATTACAAAAATGATTAAGGCTGCTGCTTACATATTTCTCATGCTCCAGATAAGCTCAGCATCACATAGTTACATCTGATCACTAAACCTGTTCGCATACTTTCAACACATTGAGGTAATCAGCTATACGATCCCCATCATAAAAGCTGAAGCACGCACAGAGCTGGATTAACAACTTAAAGGCAACACACAAAAGCGTTCTGTTTGAGCAGCAGACAGATCAGACCTGGCTATTTCTGATATTGCTTGCATTTAGTAAGTACTGTAGTTTTAAAAACACATCAGACAAGACCAAAGATGTTACTACCGTGAAATGAGTTTCAAAGCCTCACAACTCTTTGGGTATTTTGCATTTAGTCATTAAAAAACACCTACGGTAAGCAACGATTTATTGGAAATAGCTTATTTTCTGGCAGCCTTAAGCACATTGGACATACTCCGTGACACAAATGCTTTAAGCCTTTCCGTGAAAATTCATCCTAAAACAGAAGCATTCCCTGCTCAGGGAATTGGAAAACCCATTTCTTATAACACATCCCTACAGCAGCTGCAGCAAAGAAACAGAAGCTGGGAAGCACTAATACAGTAGCTATCAAGCTGCAATACTATCAGAAAGTCAGTTTTCACAGGGATTTCCCAAATGCAGAAGTCACCTACACAGTTACTTCTGCATCTTGAAGCAACTCATGATGAGAGAGCTGCTTCCTTAAAGGCACAAGCAGTTTTTCTACCCAAGGTTTAGCTTTATTTCACAGAAGGCAACAAAGCCACCTGTATATTCTAACACAGCACTCGCAGCAGCAAAAGGTGAACAAAAGCTCCGCCAAGATTTGGCAAGGCAAACAAAGCACGCTGCTTTCATGCCTATTGAAATACTCCTTTATGTAAAGCTACTTTACACAGGCAAACTGAGTAAGTGCACAAGCATTCAGATACCAATGATTTCTATTTCTCTCTTAAGCATTTATTTTAACTTTTTAAAATTAAAGGCATTCAATCTGCATTAAGGCTACAGGCTGCAAGGATAAAAGACCAAAGCAAGATGATTTCTTGCCTAGAGGAACACAAACAGAAGTGCACTACAACAGAGCAGGTGATTCCACGTTCAGTCTTTAATCAGGAGGAAATGTTAGCATATACACCACAAATTAAGCCTGCCTCACACCTTAAACTTCTCCATTCAGCTCTACAAATTAACATGAACTTTTCAAAAAAAAAAAAAAACATTTACGATATTGCGAATATTGGCTCAATCTGCACAATTTCTCTACGTTTCAACAAAGAGGGAAAGACTCGACACGACATCCATCATGAGACATCCAGGATAAAAATCTCAGGGTCTACATACAAAACAAGGTAAAATTCTGGGTGCCAATGTCATTCAATACATAACAAGGTATTTTGCCACAGGGTAGTCTCACGAAAGAATTCCCACCTTAATATCCTCATTTCTCTCACTTACATGTATGCTGGAGAAAGTGGCGATGACCTGGATGTTTTAAGCACAGGAACTGGGAATTTCCAGATAGCAGGAGAGCTCGTTTTCCATTTCAATGGCATGTTGTCACCACGGTACTACAATAACAGTAAACAGCGTTTCCATAACAGACTACCAACTAGGACTTCCATTCCACACACTACTGACACAGCAGTGGCTGCTGCTAAGAACAAGGAAATGATTCTGCCAATGCCCTCAAACCGATGCTTCCAATCTGTAAGACGGGGCTGCAAGGCATCTCCTTTTAAATCCTGCTGTCCCCTAAAGCAATACGATGATTCTATCGTTCTAACTCAACAATAGTGCCACCTCGTTAGGGAAGCGCTGACTGCAGTATATGGATAAAAAAAGAGAAAGACTGCACCGTGCACACCAGCACAATGCAGCCTTATTTAATAAAAGCAACTAATTTTTTTTTAAAGAACTATTCCTGATGCTATTGTTCTACCTTAACAGGGACACTGCAGCACTGTACTGTATCCTCTCCCTATTAACCTCATTTCTGACCAATGAAAGCAGAAAAATGGGTTTCATATAAAAATGAAACAACGTACCTACTCAGAATACACTTGTCATCCTCTGAACATTCTTCTTTTGAGCTGCAACAATACAAATGGGATATAAATCTCAGCATAGCCTTAGGCCACGGCTAATAGAGATCAGTGACTAAATTCAGCAGCCTGTTTTCCTCCTGTGCAAGCTCTGACCAAACAATACAAGAAAGCCATTATGGAAAAAGCCCATTGCAGAAATCAGTCCTTCTAATCCATAGCTAGGAAGACAAAATAAAGCATAAATCGCTGCAGGTTTCTGCACGCTCTTCTAATAGCTTCTGCTTCAGGACGCTCTTATTTTCCTATTCTCATTTCCAGGGAGGATGAGCAAAATCTCATGCATTTTACAACACGCTATGGGAACAGAAATATCACTCTGCTTTCCGCAGCACAGAAGCAGAGCGGCGTGCTGTTAATAGCAGTCCTCGTAGGGATGCTATCAACAATCTAATCCTGAACGTCCCCCGGCCCCCCCAGCCCCGCAGCTCACGCATTGCCTGGAGAAGTGGGGAGGCAGCCAGGCATGCAGGTGTCCATCAGGGACCACTCCGCAACTCCATGACCTCCCAGGGCTGACGACAGCAGGGAGTTTAGAAGGCGAGCTATTAAAAATGGAATGGAGAATTTAATAGCGCGTTGTGCATAACCTGATTGGGTTTCTAGGAAGAAAAGGGAAAGCTTTGACCATATCCATTACCTTCCTTAAGGAAAAAAAATAAATCAGACCCTGCTTATGGCCACTGTAGACAGTATCAACACTATCGGAGACATTTATTCTACAGATTTCAGAACAGTCTTTGTGCAGTGTGACAATGTTTCTGTTCATCAGGACAGCTTAATCCCATCACAGAAAAGCCAACACCCCGCCACACCGTTCAGCAATAAAGAACAGAACAAAGAGCAGGATTCCTATTAATTTTTAAAGCAATTTAATAGCGCTTAGTAACACTCTGATGAGTTTTTCCAGAGGTGAAACCTACATTGTTAAGTTTATTTGAGGGATGAAGTCACCGTGCAATAATTGCTGCTTCTGATGGTTATTATTGAAAGTGTTTCCCAAAAATAGTTTTGTGCATTTAAAACTGTTACCATAGCCACAGGCACTGAACTAAAATAATCCAGAAAGATCACATCCCAGGATGAATTCAAGGCTAGATGCACTTACTGAGCAAACCCAGTTCTTTGGGATTCATGATTAGACATTTGCAGCATTAAGACAGGAGCTGCCACTCAAAGAGTGCAGCACGGACATGAGTTAGGACAGATTATTCATATGCTATAAATAATAAGAAACAGCAGTCCCACAAATAGCAAGTATGCACTTTCAGCATCAAGGAGTCCTACACTTCCAGTAGAATGTATGCATTCACATGCCAACATCCACACTTGTGCACCCACAAATTGCATATGCCCACATATGTAGCAGACTGCTAGATCGTCCTGTCCTGCATTGCTACACTGAAGGCCTAAAGCTTTATTTGAAAGACATCAGACAGCAGGTCCTGTAACCACACAGAAAACCCCAGGATTTTGAATTTGTACGTGAATTTCCTTTTTACATTTACCATCACATACAAACTCACTTATAACAAGCAAATGATACTGTTTTCTTTCTTCATTTTGAGCTAGTGCCATCACCCACTAGTCATCTGAAGTCTGCACCCCCCTGCTCTACCCAACCCAACGAGTTCATAACAGGGTGCCCAGAGAGGTGGTGGTGCCCCATCCCTGCAGACACCCAAGGTCAGGCTGGATGGGCTCTGAGCACTGACGGAGCTGTGGGTGTCCCTGCTCAGTGCAGGAGTTGGACTCAATGGACTTTAAGGGTCCCTTCCAACTCAAAACAATTCTATGATTTTGTTTATCAACTGCAGCACTGCTAACACGTGAGAACGATGCAAGAACAACCCATGCATCACTTTTTCAGAAGTAGCTGTGTTAATACTATCTGTATCTATTTTTGATTAAGAAAAAGTCCACTTTAGTAGTACAATCATTGCCACACATTGACTAGTACTAAGTCAACCAACACACATCCAGAAAGCAGATGTGCTCAATTCTGAGACCAACAAGATCACTGTGCATAGAATGCAACATTTGTGCTCAAATACCTCCTCTCCTTTGTATGCTTCTGCCCGTGTTTGTTTTTCCATCTAATTGACAAGCAATCTAATTAAAACCCTTACAGTGAAGAAAAGAGAAAACAATAACAGTAAACATATCATTTTTAAAAGTGTATAAAAACCTGAGCACCACCCAACTTAATCTACTCCCAACACTGCACACTACTGATCAGTCAACGCACAAAAAGCACAGACCTGAAGGAAGCAGCAGTACCAGATACTCCAAAACCAGAAAAATGCTTTTCACTTCCAAAAGGAGCCACATGAGAAACAAATCCCTTTGTGCACATCACCGTAAATCAAATGTCTTCCCAATGGTCCCAAATGAGTTAATTACTCCCTGATAAAATACTACCTAAATATGCTTTATGTGAACAAGTCCTAGCAGAAGATCTCAGCATATTATTCTTAACACTGAAAACACCACATTTTCTGTCCTCACATTATATTGCTTTTCCTTTCATCCCCAAACTCAACAGTCCTGATGGCCAAAAGCAGCATTACAGCACCATGCAGATTCCCACTTGCTGAAGAAGGGGTTATTCCTGGATGAGTGCTATGAAAACACTATATTAGAGCAGCAAACCAGAGCTCTGCTTTGCTTCAGCATTTAAATGAGTTTTAAAGTTAAGGAGTCAGAAAACTGCTCAGACTGAGCAGCTCCTTGGGACCATTTCCTCATTTAAGGGGTGTGACTTCAAGCAAGTTTGCTTTTAAGTTAAATATTGGATTCTTTCAAACTTGAAGCCATATTCTACTTATTATCCAAGTGTCTTGCTGATCTTTTACGTTGTATAGGAAAGAAAGAAGCCTTTGCTTTTTAAGCAATTATTTCCATGCTGCTCTTTCCAAACCCACACTGCACAGACAGACAGCAAAGGAAGTGAGTGGCACAGCATTAAGCACAGCTGCTGGAATCTCCTCCATGAAGTAACTCAACAGGTGGCACAAGAAGGAAAAAAGACCACAGCCCAAGTCCCATGGAGCCAGTTCACAGTCTGGAGCTGCTGACATGGTGGGAAATGACTGAGGCCATACAGCAAACCCTGCAAACAACACTTGCATGAGTACTGATCATTGCTGGGGTCTGGGCTACCTCCCATCACAGCAGGGACTGTTCCCTTTGCGATTCTCTCCCTCCTCATTCCACCCTCCTCTTTCCTTTGTGCTCCTAGGACACCAAGCTATTCCCATGTTACCACATGCCCACTGTTGCTACAATTGCTTTTGCTCCTTTTGCAAAACGCACCATATTATGAACTACAAATTCTCTTCTAGCACAGCACACTCACATTCCTGGGGCAGATGCATTTCCCACACAACTTCTAAACCACCTTTGAATTCCCTATCAGACTTCCCTCCCTTTGTGGTTTTTCAAAGAAGAAACAGTCACATACAGAACGATGTGACCAAACACAGCAGCATCATTAATACACACTCATTTGAGAATACTTAAGTCTTGGAACGCCATGTGACTCCTATAGGAAAATCAAGCAGCTTTAGCTTAACTTCTTCCTAGAAGTGCCACTGAATTTTCATCAGCTTTAAGACAAACTTATTTTTTCATTCTTTAAAGTGTACAAAAAGAAAAGCTAAAAGCATTGGCTCAGCCAAATCTTTCGCTGTAGGTTAAGTGATTCACTGCTCTGCTCCTGCCAGCTGCTTACATCCCTCCTTTCATTCATCTGCTGTGCATCTGAGAGCTGAAACCACTAGGTGGAAATAGGGCTCTGCCGTACAGGAGCTTTCTCAGCCTTGCAAACCCTCTCTGGCAGGACCTGAGAAATCATCACCACTCTCAAAACCCTGTGTTCATTTTAACCACAAAGAACATTCAAAGCTACAGTGAGTGGGCAATGCACATCTCCCATTTAAATTTAGAAACACGGACAGGAAGGTTGAAATACTTCATTACATCACAAATAATGTTTGCTAACATTAGACTACTTTTTACTGGCAGTGCTTAAGGTAAAGCTCCAGACTCAGTGACAGCCAAAAAAGAGGTTCCAATGCTGATGCTCAAAGTCTTTCAAACATCTTTGAACTTTTGATATTTCATCCCCATACCTGGTGTTATAAAAATTAAGTGATTCAAAGCCTTTTCCTGTTTTAAAAAAAATGGTTATCACCTCTTTCAAATGATTTTAACCCCAGTACAGTTTGCTTCCGGCTGAAGGGAGAAACTCCCTTTCAGATTGGAAGGAACTGCTCTGGTCCTTTGCTCATCTTACAACTAACAACACATTAAACTGATGCATACTGCTGAACGAGGCCATTTTAACACAGAAGAAAATTAAAATACAACTCCAGAGCTCTAACAAGATATTCACAGTAACTGCCCTAAGTTACAGCATCTCCTGGAAGCAATTGCACCATAGAAGACATACACAGCCTCAAAAATGGAAATGAGTTACCTTACAAAATATCACAGAAAATACTTCATTTTAATTCTCTAGCTTTATTCTTGAGATGACTGCTCAAGAAGGACCAAGAAATGGTAAATCAGTTTCAGGTATGCTTTGTGATGGTGCAGAGTCCTCAGAAAAAGCAAATACAATGCTAAGTGTGCTTTCCTGGCCATGAAAGTCGCTTTTATTTCACTGCACTTCTAGAGGTGTCGCATGGATTCTTGAAGAGGGTTCTGCCCTAAAAACAGAGGTAAGATTTGCAGTGGAAATCACTTCCAAGAGTCAAAGACATGATTTTAACTCAGTGTCAAGCTACAGGTCTCAGCAAGGCAAAAACCAAAAATCGCAGCTTCAATTGAGCAAACCACAAAACTATTAGGAAAATAAGTGTTAAATCCTTTTAGCAGGAGTTAAAACCAAACTGAGTTAATGGAGGTTTCCAAGTTTTGCTCTGAGCCCACGTACTCTGCTGACAACATACAGCTCTAATGAAATGGTTTTGAATTAACACTGATTTAGTGATAACTGTGCTCATCTTCCCCAGCTGGTTATATTTAGTAAATCACCACAGAGATCTGTATGCACAGGCACCTTAGTCAGACTGACCCTCCTGAAAACAACTGGTCCAAAGCAACAGGTTTTTATTAGGTCAATCTGTAGGCTACAAAGAATTTATTTCTAAGCAAATTTTACACAGCTGCTAGGGCTTGTTGGCAGTGCAATTTGTTTTAGTAAAATATGCACAAATATTTACACACTGGATGACGCGATACCAATATATTAAGCAGTTCTGTAATTAAAAGGAGGATAGGACAGAGGACCAATCATTGACATCATACCGCATGCACCAGACAGCAAGCTGCAAGTGATGTTAGTGATGTGTCTACTGATGTCTTTAAGAAATATTCTGAAATAGAAGCACGCAGGCTTTTATTTCCTTTACACAGAAACTATTAGTCATTTTGCATTCCCTAAACCTTACTGTCATTAATCAGGAGCAGTTTTTGTCCTCCTGCACACATGTAAGGCGGCCCTGTTTAGAAGGCCAGGCATGGGGAAGCAAGGATAAAGCAGACTGAGTCGCTATAGAAACACACAGTAAGAGCAGTGATCAATTTCTTTAAGAGACAAAAAGATCAACTTTCTGAGCACAGCAACTCCTGCTGTGTTGTCAGCATAGATGCATCCAGTCTGCTGACCCACAGTCCCGCACAGCAACGTGGGCAGGCCGAAGGCCTTATCCTAAGGCCAAAGTTCCTCAGGGAAGACTGACACAGACAAAAGGTTCAGAGAAAGATGCTGATGTTTCAGGCCATTGTAAGTCATTATGTGTCACCTGTGAGCCAAGAAAACAACATCAAGAAAACAGTGGGAACACTCATTCTAGGCAAGACTTGAAGCAACTATGCCATGCTGCACATTGTTACTCCACTGCTGCTTGCTGGTTTACTTTAAGTCACAAAAGAAATGATAATTAAGAGAGTTGATCAATTAGATCAGTCTGTCTTACGTTAGATATAAATTTTAATAAAATAACTCAAGCTTCAAAGTTCAGCTCGTCTCCACACAAAGGCACATGAAAGCTTACAAGGCAAAAAGCTGAGAGATTTCTCACTATCATCAGCACTTCCTCCCACCAGCATGAAATACAGAACAGTTTCTCTATCACAGAGCCTTCAAGATAGTTCCATCTAAATGGAATGAGGAACAGGTGGGACCAGGACTGAAGCTGGACCAGCTGAGTCAGAGGCAGCACAATATGAAAAGCCCTTCATAAAACATTTTTTCCTTCATATAAGCCATAGGTGACCAGGAATCAACTCCTCCCATTTGTCAAAGGCAGGTGCAGTACAAAAACTTCTTCCCAAAAGATATATGGAAGATCCTTCCTGGGCTATTTGTTCAGGACCCTCCCCCTTTCCTCAGAAATTAGGTCAGCAATAACCTGTATGCTACCTGTTTGAAAAGGAAAGCAAACCCAAACAACCTGGTTTGATGTTCTACTATTCAGAAGCAAGCAAAATCTTCATGGTTAAGACTGATAAAAAACAGGACTCCAAAAGATAAAAGACTGAGCACAAAAATGATTGCAAAGTTTACTTCATGAACACATTTAGTTCATCATCAAATGCCAAAATCCCTGCTTAATATAGAAAGGAAAATACCAATTACATTTTGCATTGGAATTGATGAGGCTATGATTTAAAGCAAGCTGAACTTTTCCAAGGCAAAGTTTCAAAAGGTGCCAATTATTTATCTCACTCAAGTTTGTTACAGCGGGCAGATGTATAAACTGTGAATTTGCTTCCAGAAGCAAATCTAAAATGACAGCTTTAGGATAATCACTTAGAGTGAACAACCCCACAGTTATAACATCCCAATATAGTGACAACATAAACATAACTGCTCAGATAATTTAGGACCAAGCCAAGGCACACTGCATAGAAAACCATGCACAGCAAAAGCAGCAAAAGCTGTTTTTAGAAAAATTCATAATGTTAATCTTGTTTGGATTTAAAAAAAATACTAAGTATTTAAACTAAATAGCTTAGTCTCCTAATCATAAATCTTCATTTCATAACACTTTCAGGCATGTTTTATACTGCAGAGGAGTGCCTCAATGAACTTTGGATGGGCAGAACATCTCATCCCTAAGGAAAACTGGAGGTCAGTGCTTTCAGGAGCCTCCACAGCAGGTGCTTTCTGACAGAAAAAGTGTCTTTTGATATATACACTTACAACACCAAGCAACTGCATGAGCTTTGAACCAGGTCTGGCCTTTATCTGAAGTATTAACTCAAAGCAGCTGTAATTCAGGTGTCTGTCTGCCAGAGGGAGCTGAAGCCAAGAGAAAAACACGATGTAATGCAATACTTCCAAAGTTCTGGGCTAGTTTAGCGCGACACGAAATCATTTCACTATTCAGACAAAGCACGTCCTGCTGTGAAACCACCACCACCCACATCTCCTTCTGCCAGTAGGTCCCTTCAAATTATGAATTCCATCACCTACCTTTAGGATATATTCAACCGCTGCTTGAGATCCACAGCATAGCTGCTCTAGAAATAAGCTTCTCTGCCTAACAGTGCAAGCACCACGTCCGATGTTATCTAATGCCTCATTACATCAAGTTCTTCTCACTCCATGCATGGTAACACTGTGCAAAGACCAAGCATCCAGTTTGACAGATGAAAATAAAGATCTGTTTCCAGCTTGATGCTTAAATGCTTATGCTTTTGTCTCCCCAAAACACTTTCCACTTACTGCTTCTAGAACCCCAGAAGTGCTATTGCATACAACTGAGTTACCTTACCATTAATTTCTTCCTGCAAAGCAGCAGTTCACCCAAAGAACTTAAAACAGGCAGGAATTGGCGGCTTCTTGCCAAATAGTAGAGCAAAATGCTCTCCCATCAATGCACACAGGATATTTTTAGACAAGATTCAGAAACACATCTTGGGAAAGAATTCCCCTGTATGCTATGAACAAATACTTTCCAGCCTGCACTTTAAAGTGCTTCCAGCTTCACAAACTTCTATATCTAAAGCCAGCATTAATCCCACTAGCTCCCACATCTAGAGAAAAAAACAGGATGTATAGAGCTTTAAATAGATCCCTTAAACTTTGAAGGCCAACCCTCCTTAGATCAACATTTGACCAACAGCTTTACCATGAGCTTAGTAGCATCCTGTGCATTTTAGGAAAATCAATTATGCCACCTTCTGGTATTCATAAGAACTGCTCTACAAGACAAATACACTTTTCATAAATCCCATTTTTTTTTTTAATGGGAAAAACAGGACACCCAGAAAACTCACTCCATCCAGGTAAGATACTGATGCAGAATGATTTTTTTATTTGGTTTATTTGTACACTGCCACCTGTTTGGACCAGCTTGTGCTCAGTCTCAGTGTCCCTAGGTATGTCCCCCTTCCTTTCCAGCAACATCCATCCACCTTCCATGGCTTGAGACACAACCTATTCTGCTACCTGTCCCTATCTCAATAGCAAAGCAAAAAGGAGGAGTAGGCTGGGCGTAACAGCAGCAAAGACACAGGAAAAAGCAGTAACAGTCTGAAGTGTCACAATGTGCATGACAAAGGTGAACAGGGAGTAATTTCTCACCAGCTCTAACTGAAATAGGAAGCTTCATATGAAACTAGCAGATGTCTGGTGAAAAAAAGAGGAAGCAACACACAACACGTGCTTCAGTTGTGACACTACCAGCTTTTCAGTAACTGTTTCTTCTTACTACACAAAAAACCCAAAGCAAATGTGAAAAGTAACAAAATTAGAGCTACAGAATAGAACATTCTGCTTCAGTCTGGAAGGCCCCTGAGCACAGATTGCCACAGACTGCAAGGGGATCCTGAAGACATCCAGGTACACACTAATACTGCAGCAGGACCAACGTATGGAGCTGTGGGATCAGCCATCAAAATCCTTTCTGTAGCGTATCTGTAACTGTCCAACAATTGTGTGCTAAGCACACAATAAAGGATGAATTTCAGCCACAAACCATTTCAAGAAACTTTTGATTGAGCCTTCCGTGTAGAACTGTTTCTAGACTGTAAAGTCCCACGCACAAACAGACAAAAAGCAGTGCAGCTTTGGTAGAGGAAGGAAAAGGGCATGGCAGTAGGTACGAGATAACACTAACAGAGAACCTGCACAACTGACTCTGTTGGCTCACCAGATGCATACCTAGCACTTCTGCAATCTGTCTGTCTGACCCACAAGTTAATTACTCCTGGTGATAATTTTCCAGTGTAAGTCTGAACTACACAAGTTCAATTACACAGATTGCAAGAGTAAATAGAAAGCTTGTTGGTGTCAGCATTGAATAAGCCCAAGCCCACGTTCAGGTACTTACTATGCACAGGACACAGATGAGCATCCCCACTTGCTCACACACCCTCCCATAAGCCTGCACGCATTCTTTAAAATTATATATACATATATCCATCTCTTCACAGTGTATATCTTACTGTCTATTTAGTTCTGTATCTCCAAACAAAACATACATTAAAACTTTGCTCTAACGTGCTCTCACAATTGAGGTTTTTTACTTATTCTTAACATCTTTGGTTTTCTGGAGATGCAGTAATTATTTTGCCTTCACATTGCAAAATGCACAGCATGAGGAGTATGAAGCACGGCGCTCTTCACAAACACCAGATTGTGCTGTGACAGCAGTCTGTTTACCTGAAGGACATTCCAAGAACCACAGAGATAGCAGAACACCATGACTGTACATTTTATGGAAGAACTGAGATGGGGAACTGCAGCCACCTGAACAGAGCATCGCTGAGTACTGCCTGAAGCGCTGCATGGAAATGCAATGCAATCATTCCACATAATGAACTGTTAAGACAGTTTTTAAAAAAGCAGGCACCAGTCATGCCTGAGTTGTCCCTCCCTGCCCATGTATTCACAGACACCCAGAACTACTACTAACTAGATGCATTTTTGTAGTTTAGCAGAGTGTTTCTTCACTCATGTGGAACACTGATTCCAAATCTCAAACCTCGGACTAAAAGCAGACCTGGTAATTCAAAGGCAATTTCAAGTGAACTCAGTGCTTTCATGACTTTAAATCCTTGAAAGCTGAAGCTTTTGAGGCCTTTGAATAGTGTATACTGCAAGCATGAAAAGAAGGCAAAATTAATTCTGGAGGCACCTGGGAAATCTCTGCTGAGCCAGCCATATGCTACCCCAAATCTCAAAGGACAGGATACAGCAGTCAGATTAGGAAGGGAGGAAGGCAGGACAACATACCAGGTATTCATTCAATAGGGTCAGCAGTGAACTCAAAGCAAAATGCAGTTAGGAGCTCAAGATAAGATGAGCATTAGCCACAGAAGTCTCTGTAAACACCGAGTTAAGAACTGGCTATCGAATAATAAGCCTCTGTGGGGAAACCAAGAGTTACAGCAATTACTGGACCACAGGAGTTTTACATAAGCACCATTACAGAGCAGCGCCCTTTGAGTGCATCAAATTTCTGCTAACTTGTCTTCTGGCTCATGTCCTGAATCAAGCAACAACACGCACAAACATACCTTCTTCTGTTTGATTTCTTAACTGATGCAGAAATGTAAGCAAGTTACCAACATCTCACTGCATGAAAAGCAGCTGCTAGGAGGAAAGGCTATACAATCTGTAAGTCACATATACCATTAGGAAAAAAAAGCAAAATCAGGTACAATTATTGAACCTTGTGTTAGAAAGTGTGTATGACACATGAAAACCAAAATCCAGTAGTGTGGTTCAGTCCACTTACTCATTTTCACTCTCTTTGCCTCCAGTTCCTGGGCTGCAAGTCTTATAACCCAATACTTTTACGTGTCTAGGGAACAAGGCAATTCCTCTTCTCAAAGAACACTCCTCATCACTCCTAAGTTACGCATAGCAGAGTTGGCCAACCTAACTTCAGATAAAGCCAGCACACATCATGTAATTACCACCCAGTGTCTTTGTCACGTCGCAATGAAAGGGATATCCTGTTCACAATGACAGACCAGTGATGCCCTGGCAAAGCCTGCGAGCAAAATAGAAGTAAGACAACTACATAATTTACTACACAGGCCCAGTTTTAATTACCTGAAAACAGAATTAAACAATCACATCGGTTCTCTCATCACTGGAGGGACAGAACAAGAGGGGGGGAAATCTTAATGTAAGTGCTGATAGGAACCCAAACAACAGCCAGTGATGCTGTGCCAGCCAGGAGAGAACAGCTTTACAAAGCATGCAAGCTTCTCTGCTTCTGTTCCCGTGTTCTGCTTTACTCCCACATGACTCTGACTCACCCAAGTCATGTCAATCCATGTCTAAGCAACTGCAAAGGTTTTGCTATCCTCATCCAGCTGGGGTACTGAAGAACTTGCCGACTTGTTGATACACGACATCCTCACTCTTTGAGAGCATCTGAAGATTTAATACATTTACACTAAGTGAACTTTCCCTTCCAGATCCTTGGCTGATACACCTTCCACCCACCTGGCTGTCAGGTATGATTCCAATAGCCTGGAGCAGGTGTATCAGCGCAGAAAAGTGAAACTGAGCCTGGAACTTGAAACAGGGCAGTTGCAAGCTGGAAACATTTGGAATCCAAAACAGAGCTGACGTGATAACATCACTTGGGAAGATAGAAGGATACTAGCAAGATGCTCAGATTTCAGAAATGTCACAGGTAGGCATGAATACACACACAACATTGTAATGAGGCAGAACAAGTATTTCTACTGTAATAGAAAGTTCTCTGTGACAGATGCACTCCTGACTAGCTTCCAACAACGCAGGATTTTCAGCTGTTAAATCTGCTGTTACCTGCAGAAATTACACTGTTATCTGCTCTTCAGATTTCAGTATACATTTATTTATGGGACTTGTAACCACCAGGCTATAGGACAACATACTACCTGAAAAACTGAGCTGCTTCCCCTCAACAGCCTGCAAGATGCTTCTGTAAATCAGAAGATCATGTGATAGCTCATTAGTTGCTTCAGCTTTCGCTGTTCAGGGCAGGAAATAATGCAAGTAACCTAATACCTCTCATTTTTACAAAGTACATTTAATAATGTTACGAAGCCTAAAGTCCAGCTAATTAAAACAAATCAGAGATCCAAAGTTAACAAGCTTTCTTTACAAGATGAATGCCCAAGCAAGACCGAATATTTTGTTTCCCAGCACAGCCTCTACCACTGCATGACTATTCTCTAAAACATGCCTGATTTTCAACTAAAACCTGAATCACTAACACATCCTTGATGTCCAAAGGCAACAGGCAGAAGAATTATCAAGCGTGATAAATGATGAGAAGAGAATAACAGCACTATGGGTTTTTGTGTGGCTTGTTATTCTGTTTTAATAACATGTTCTTGGTGTTTGGATGTGAGCTGTTTTTCACATCCTTTTTTTTTTTTTTTTTTTAAGGTAGAAAGCACTAGCAAGTTATTCAGCACCCATTGGGAAAGGTACACTTCCCTTTTCAAAATTAAGTTGCTTTACTTATCAGTCAGATGAACTAAACAGATTCAATCCACCAACAGGAATGTTTGGCATTTTCTTTTGCTTCCATTTATGAATCAGTAATATCTAATTCTTCCATACTTGACTAAATGAGAGATTATAGGTGGAAGTTACCAACCAAAAACAGTTCCTGGGAGTAAGGAACACATGTTTATTTATCAACAGATGGCATCCTTGAACAGACTACAAGAGGAATTTAAAGACAGCATTGTTACTTTAGGAGATGACAACCTTAATTTTGAAGCATTTATTCAGATGATCGGCTGCTAGCAACAGCAGATTGAACTGTGCAGTAAAACGAATCACTTTCAAAACAGCTCCTTAAGTTTTCCAAGTGTCTGTGCATTATCAGTTTAATAACCATGCCTGTGTGTACCCAGAAATGACATGCAGTTTAAATACAAGGTCACAGCGGAGAAAAAGCGCAGAAAAGTTCCATTCTTCCCCAAAGGGAAAACGCTATAGCTGCAACTTGAGCAGACTATTTTAGATTTCGGGCACTGAACCACTTTATCACAAAGCATGAAGATGCTTTGGATAAAGCCTCTTGAAATTTGATGCATTCCAACAAACACTGAAGTGTGCAGGAAAACAATTATTCATCCTACACCCACCCAACAGTTGCCATCAGAAGATGAGTTTGAACAAATACATATCCATCCAAGCGACAGAAGACAGAGATATGAAAACAAAAGGGAAAATGGCAATCAGCATGTCATTATGTTACACTGCTAACAAAGTCACCAGTTGGAGAAGTTCCCCATCTCGTACTTTCAGCAAAAACAGTTCATACAGTACTGAGAACAGTACAAAGCAGCCTGCTTTCCCAAGCAGCTAACTTGTCACCTTGTCTCCAAGCACAGGATCACAGAATGGCCTGGGTTGAAAAGGACCACAATGCTCACCCAGTTCCAACCCCCTGCTATGTGCAGGGTCACCAACCACCAGACCAGGCTGCCCAGAGCCACATGCAGCCTGGCCTTGAATGCCT
>JAOWBP010004006.1:2353635-2373924 GCA_028571105.1 Tragopan temminckii
TCCACAACCTCCTTGGGCAACCTGTTCCAGTGCCTCACCACCCTCTGAGTGAAAAACTTCCTCCTAATATCCAACCTGAACCTCCCCTGTCTTAGTTTAGAAGTTCTCTTTGCCAGGAAGCATCAAAGATGAAGATGAAATTCAAAGCTAAACTGGGTCCTCAGACTTTTAATATTATAAAGCCTCAGGTGAATGTGACAACACTTGGATTAAAATAAGCATTTTGGATGTTCTTCTCTACCCATATATTACTTGGAGTCTTTGGATAGTCTGCATTTATGCTTTTCATCTGCCTGCAGTACTGTATCATTAAGGATGAGCAGTTTTGGTAATTTGTTTGCAAGATGGGGGGATAGGGAAAAGCATTCGTTTGCAGAAGCTTTTCCCTTGGCAAGGGAGTGAACTCACAGGAAACATGAAGAGGTGCTGTTTCTCAGAATAAACTGATTCATACAAGCAAGACTCTTCGATGCATTCTGTGTCTTAAGTGACTTATCAGTTCATACCAGCAAATCCATTAGGATGGGCAGAAGAAGCCAACTTCCACTAGTGTGCCTGCAGAAGGAGCTGCTGTTCAATGGGTAGCTCTTTCAGAAGCATTTGTACAGCCTCTTCAAGATGTAACCTATATCCCCTCATTATTTATCCCAATAAAATTCAACTTTCACAGAAACAGTTCTAGTTTCAGGCAAACTCCACTTTTCTGAAACCTTTGAGACTGTACTGAAACATCTTCCTGCCTCATCCCTTCAACCACATTATTTACTGCAACGCATTCACCCAATACTCCTGCTTCTCTCACCACATCAAGCTTGAAAAGCTGCTTTTTAATGACCTTAAGGGCTCAGCTTTGCTGTATTTGCAACATTTGTTCCCCGTAATTAGATCAACCTTTGGCAAACTGTCCAACAAGCAACTCTGGTTTCTTTCATGTGATCATTATACACAAAGGTGTCTTAAAAAAAAAAAAAAGCAGTGATAATTCCTCCTTCAAAACAACCATGAAGATGACACACAGCACCAGACATCAGTTGCAATGACTATTTCTTCTGAGCCATTCAGTTTGATTTGCTATACATCCCCCCACCTGCATTCCCTCTTATTTTGCACTGAGTTGTAAGAGTTTTAGATGAAAGCTGTTTGGACTTACATTTGTACACCAGCAGCGCTGGTCAGATGAGTATGCAAACAATATATTGCCTAAAGATGGCTTCTGCAAAGCAGAGATTGAGCTGCACTTCCCACTGCAAAGATATTACAAAGCTGCTGCTACATCAAAAAAGCCAGTGTATTCTCTCCAAGGCTATCCAGTTTACAGTCCTTGAAGCCAAAGCAAGTGATCATTGTTTAAACCAAGCTGTGTGAAACTGTCCAAGGTCTACAACAAAAGGAAGATACTAGTTCTGAAAAAAAAAAAAAAAAACAGAAAGACGCCTCACGCTGCCTATGGGAATTCATTACAGTTCAGAAACATATGTTGGGTCAGCTCAAACTTCCTGAAACATCATTTACAGACAGCATCATTTCAGGTATATGGCATATACTAAGAAGGAAGTGAAGCTGTTTAATAGAACAGGATCCACTGCACTGAACTCCATAAAACACCATATTTAAAGTCAGTGCAAGTAATTCTTGTTTTATGTAAACCATTCTACTGAGAAATTTGCTTCTATCACAGACAAGGACATTACTAAAGCAATGTATAAACATTTAGCTTGTAAAAACACACTCCAACACGCAGAAGAACAGAGAATGAAATAGTACCAGTGTGCATATTACAAAGCTCCAGAAGATCTACCACCTTCTCCTTGCATCACCCTAAAACGTGTCCTAAAATGGCCCAGGAGGACATCTGCACACGAACTAGTGCACAGCATAGCAACTGCAACCATTAATGATGTTGTACAGGCAGCACAACAAGCCCCTAGAGCTGTTTCAGGGAAAAAGAACAGCCCTTATATAAGTTTGACAGCATTAAGACTAATCTCAAAACCATTCAGCAATTTCAGCCTGTGCACAGCACTTAAAGGAGCACAATCATGCTTCTGTACTAAATAATAATCCTGTGCAGGATTATTTTGGTGCTAAGCACTCATCAGCTGTGCCCTAACAGATCTCTGCTTCAGACAACCCACACTGGGCAGTCTCAGGCTTCAGAACTTGACTCACACCCTTGCATGTAACCCATCACCTCAGGCCTGGCTGCTATGACTGCACAGCTGGCAGCCTCAACCAGAGAAAAGGCAAAGAGCTCCTCTCCAGCACTTCACATCCTGTGCACATCACAAACAGGACAGGGAGCCGATGCTCCCCTGCTCCTACAAGCAGCTGTGTGACACCACATCAGGGCACTGTGCAAAGACAACTCACATCATAGCAGAAAGCAGAGTTTTTACAAGTGAGGTGTGTCAAAGCACTGCTGTAAATGAAATACTCTCTTGACTTACAAGTCAGCCAGACATCTGTTTCATGCCTGGATTTGCATAATGAAACAAGTTTTAATTCTCATTTACAGCAAGATGACTCAAAATGTTATCAAGCTTCTCAGCTGGCCACAAAATATTAAAGCGATTTAGAAGTGTTGGTAAAACGTTCAAGTCTTTACAGATTGAACACTGCGTTCTATAAAAGACTCACATCTCACCCTTCTCCAGAACACCATGATTTCAGCACATCCCAACTAGCTCAGCACCTATATTTAATCACTGCTGGTGAAACAGAATCCCCCAGAGTTTGATTAGGTGAGCACCGTGTTCAAAACAAAGCAAACAAAAGCATACAACAGAACATCTAGCAAATATAATACAAGTAAAAGAAGAATCTTTATTATTTGCACTTAGGCAACAGAACAACATTTAGATCCCACTTTCTCACTAGCAGTGGAAAAAAAAAATCACAGTAAGAACCCAGCTGCTGACTGTCAGTTATTTTAAGTGCACAGAGGTTTGCATCATTACGGAGATCAGGGAAAGCTATGGAACATATCAGTCCATTCTCCATGGAATGGAACAGCACAGATGGAGCACGTCCCTTCAGTGCCCAGCTTGTCACATACAGCCCTGAGCTACTGATTACCAAGGGCACAGCTCAAGTACCTATTACCATTGTACAGAATGAGACTTCTTCAGCCACAGAGAGATGTCAAGTAGAACAAGGCACCCTCCTTCAGCCTGCCAGGCTCAAAGAGCAAAATCAACATAGCAAAGGGGTGTGCATCTCTGGATTTTGGTCAAAGATGCTTTTTTAATACAATTTCAAGTTAAATGTTATCCAATATATTTATGAATTAATTTTTAGGTTAACATAGAACTCAATACTGCTAAATGAAAAACTTTCTGTACACTTTATTATCAAATCGACATTTTAACTGAAGTTGCAGTATGTCTTTTAAGCCCTTGAAAGCTTGCTGCTTGAGCATTCAAAGGTGGAACATTTTTCACTTTAAACCAGAAATCCTACGCATTGAAAACTGAATGGTAATATTTACAATAAAAACATCAATAACAAGGAAATAGCAATTCCCCTTATGCATCCCATAAACTTCATAAAACTGTAAGCATCACTCACTGTTGCACAGAGGTTAAAGCCAAGGTTATGAATGAACAGAATTGAGAAAAGAACCCAGTACCTGCACCTCTAGCCTGCAACAGGGTCTCAACTATTCAAAAGTTATCTCAATAAATCTTACTAAATTCAACCTTGCAGCATTCAAGTAAGAATTACTGAAACCAACCAGCTATTCATCACCTCTTACTGCAGCTACTAATGCTGACATAGAAGAGTCTTAACGTCAGCAGATCCAGAACCACTGCTCGTTGTGGATGTCACAGGCTGTAAGCCTCATCCACTCTTAAATATCAGAGCACCACCTGACCCAACCATATGCTGAAGGCTGTGAAAAGCTGACTGCTATGCAGCTAGAAGGTCCTTAGCCACGACCAGCTGTACAAACTAACCACTAGCCCTACAAGGTAACTGCTGTGTATTTGCCTAGAGCCTTCTCTGAAAATCACCACACTGAAATATAATCAATATCCTACAAAAAAAACACTAAATAGAACTGCTGTTCAATCAGTAATAACGACATCACTAAGGAAACACTTCATTTAAGGGATGAAAGCTGATATTTGGAACCCACACACTCTGATCAAGTTCTAGTGTTATTAACCTGATAACAAGGAAAATATCAAGTACTGGATTTCTTAAAAGCAGAGTTTTCAGAGCTCTGTACAGCAATATCCAGTGAGAGAGCAAATAAAACTGTACCTGTCCAAAGCACTTCAAATAGATTGTTCAAAGGCCTGTACAGATCTGACCACTGCACAACCTCTACTCCTCTCCGTCATATTTAAACCTGCTAGGAAGCCACATAAAACCTTAAAAGCTTCTTTGAATTCTTTTTTTTTTTATTGTTTAAATGCAAAGAGCCACAGACAATTTCTTTTGTCATGGGGGAATACAGAAAGTTGAAACAAGATTATGTACCAAACCAAGTCTTTAGTCATATCCCCTCACTCTAAGTACTAAGCTAAGCAGCAGTGAGGTTTGGAGAGCGTAAGCACAGGCAGCTTTAAGAACAGCATCACCCACCACAGGATTACACAAGCCTAAGGAAGCAGCAGAGCCCAAGCAGCTGCTACCTGCCTTTCCAGGTCACGTGTAGGGCTGCCAGGAGATCACTGAGGCTGAACAGAGCAGTCAAAGAGCTGCACGAACAAGCTCTGCCAAGGGTACCTAAGCAAGGGACCTGTGAGTCCTCACCTGAACATGAGAACAATAAGAACATGTGCCATAGCTGCTGAGATCTGCTCCAGCACCAGCAAAGGACATGGCAGAAAGTAATACAGATCAAAAATATTATTACTGTTAGAAGTAATATTAAAAAGTAATATTTCAGGACAAGGGGAAAAAGTTTTAAACTGAAAGAGAGTAGATTTAGGCTAGACATTAGGAAGGAATTCTTTACTATGAGGGTGGGAAGACACTGGCACAGGTTGCCCAAAGAGGTTGTGAATGCCCCCTCCATGGCAGGACGCAAGACTAGGTTGAATGGATGGGGCTGTGAGCAACCTGGGCTAGAGGGAGGTATCCCTGCTATAACAGGGGGTTGGAACTACATGATCTTAAAGGTCCCTTCCAACCCAAACCATTCTGTGATTCTATGATCCCATATTATTACTGCTTGCAGCCAACACCGACACAGCCCTCAAGGACTTTGGCCAGAAGTCACACTGCCTCCTGGGTAAGCAGGAAAAAGCACAAGGATTTCTCCTGCTGCTACATAAAGGAGCCAGCACCTTGTCAGGTCTGGCAACAAATCCTCCTACAGCCTTCCAAATTTTCCAACAACCTTCCTAAAATGGGAAGCATAGCCTAGACGAAGCCAAGAGACAGATGACAAGCAGTTAGTACTATCTTCAGGCAGAATTTCTCTTGACTTAAAGACAGAATACCAGCCACTATTTGTATTTGATGCATCTCACATCCCAGAGCAAGGAAATTAACCATTAATTCCTCACCACCACCATTTTGTAGTTTAATGAGGATTATGCAAAGTGCTGCAGAATGAAGGAAGCCCAGAAACCTTTCTTAGATCTAGATTAAAAAAAAAGGCGCGTGTAAGAATCCAGACTGATTTCTGCCTAGGAGTTTAATGTATTACTATTCCATTATGATAAAAGACTTTTTTTCCCCAAATAAAAACCTCTTGCTGTATAGCAATAATATAATTGAAAAAAAAAAAAAAAACACCAAGAATTCAAGGTATCTGTAGTAACAGCTATCTTCTAACTTGAATTTTAACTATTCAGTGCCAAGAACAGCACTGAAGTTGTCCACAGATGCACCATTCCCCTATATAATCATCATCTGAAAAAAGCAGTAGATCCAGAGTATAAAAGCTTATGGTTCAAAAGAAACCACTCAAGACCACATTACTCATGTTATACTTAAAAAGCCTGAAAACTATCACAGAAAATCCTGAAATATTTTTTAATTCTCAACTGTCACTGGAAATTTGGCAAGAGAATTCTTATTCAGGTGTGATTATATTTTACCAGAGGTTCTTCCTTTCCTAACACACTTTGGGAACATTTTCATGCTATCAGAACACTGCTAGACTGTAGCAAACGAACTGAAAGCTTCCAAGAAAGCTTTTATAGACTGCTTCTGCTCCATCTTCTTTGGATGAAGCACATCAGACTGCCGATCAAAATTAGACAAGGACAATACAGCATTAATAACCAAGTCATATTAAACAGGTAGTGCCCTAAGCACTGTAAAAGCACTTCCCCAAGCACTCTGTTAACCCTGCTAAGGGCTCCCCACAGAGCACACACGTCAGAGATCCTTACCAATATCTACAGCACATTCAATGGCCAACAGAGAAAGCCTTTGGTAGGCTGATCATTATAGAAAAGTTAGGTATGACAGTTAATCATTTATGAAACCACACGGATTCTACTGCTCAGTCCCCCACCTCTTTGTTTGGACATTGAGCTTTTGCCTACACTTCCCACAAAGGGCTTTATAGTCACAGTTTTCAGAGTCAAATGAAAACTCCAGACAGGCAGCAGTTACTCTAAAACAGGAAGGAAATACTCCCATATTTACATTTAGGAACCCCGTTTGTTACTCACAAAGCGTCTCTCCACATCATCTCTGATGAGCAGAACTATCTCCTCAGTTCCTCATGCACCTGCGGTCAAACACAACAGCATTAAAGCAGAAAGTTACAGACAAACATCCATAAAGAGCATTTCGCTGCTCAGACCCCATGCATTTTCACAAAACAAACCAAGATTTACACTAAACAATCACACACCATACGACTTCTTCCCCATTTAACTTTCTACAGTACAATTACAAACGGAAAGAAGCAGAAAACAGATTCCTGCTTGCATGTATAATACTGTTCCTTGCTGCAGGAAAAAAAAGGGTGAATTATGAAAACTAATCAAGTGAACTGAGAGAGCACATGCCCTAGATTTTTCAAATAATCTCCTGGTTTAACCCAGTTGTTCCTGAGCCTGCCTATCCCATGAACACGTGCTAAAATGGAAGCTGCAACACATTAAAGCCACTATTTTAAGGGTGAGATGGTGCTCAAATGATTTATGTACGAGACAATCGCTTTAAAATTTTGGCCTCTTCTGTGCAAATTTAATGAGTTCCACTTTTGAGATCTAATATAGTTGATCAAAGAGTGACAGCCTCGTTAGTTGGTTTTTTAATGTCTCATGGGTACAATATCTTACAGCTATTAATCAGAATGAAAGGCTGCAGCCTATCTGTAAGTCTATGAACTCACTTCTAATTGAGGATACAGCGATAAAGCTGTAATATTTAAATGTGCTGACATCCTTTAGCAGTAAGCATTACAAAATCTAAGCTATGCAGTGCCCACAGAAAAGCCACAATTTGATTTTCAGTCTTCTGTAAATTTCACATTGTTAGGCACAAGTGAGCAGCAAGAGAAGTCGTAGCTGTAGGAATTGAGTGCTTCTTTGAAACAACTCACTGCTCCTTCACAGCCCCAAGAAGAAATTTCTTACCACTTTTAGCACTCAAAAGTAAACGAGCATTGTTAGATACATCCACAAAACAGTAAACCTACATCAAGATTTGAAACAGGGCAGTTGATGTATAATAAAAAAAAAAAAGACTAGTTTCTGCAGATCATCCTCTCCCACAAGTGCTCTGAGCCATCACAATCAAAATTCTGAGTCCAAAGAGCAAGCCACAGGAGATGCTAGAATAGGAATTCATCTAAAAGTAGATTTTGTTAAAGCAAATCAGAGACATTTAGCAGAAGGTATTTGCACATAATATTTGTAAGCATGAATTCAATGTGTGCCCCACACCTTTAAGTGTGCCATAAGAGTGAGCACCCAACAGAATAGCTTAAAAGCACCGAGCTCAGCTGCTCCCATCCACCAACAGGAGAACAGCTGGTAAAATAAGGTGCCTTTTGGCTCCTGGTGTCCCTGTACCTGGGGACATCCTTGGTCCAAACCAAATCCAGGTTTTCCTCTACTAAACACGTCTACTCGGTAAATAGGATATGAGTCTAGCTCTCCATCATAAGACAGGTTAGGACTAAATTAACTCTGAGTAAATGAGGTTGGCCTCACCTTGGGCAAACATATAGATGGTTGTGTGTATATATAGCTATACAAGTTTCCACACACCTCCTCCATGAGGCCAAAGCAACATCCTCTTGATGTCTTCAACAGGACTGCCTATCTGTGTGAATTAACTGCCACGCTCACTCCAGATTGACTAAAGATTAGGGAAAATCTGACCTTTCCATTACAAATTAAAAATGAAAAGGAACTGTTTCCATCCTTCCTTTTCACATCTGTCCCTAAATAGGTTACTCCAAGTCAGCTAAGCTGCAAGTTTGTTAAAGTTGGTTTTGGAACAAAATGCGATAATAGTGCACAGCAATCTTGCAGTGTTGAATTCCTGAATACACAGGTGCTCCCTTCTTCCAGAAGGAGCTAAATACTACAAGAGCACCAAACTACTCAGTCAGTAATCTGTCCAACTGCCAAACCAAGAGCCAGGCTGACTTTGTCTGTGACACCCCTGCACATCTCCTCTCCTCACCCACAGGTTTCTTTGGGGTGAGATCTGAGCAGAGTGGCTTCTCTGTGATCTGCTCCTACTGCTCTGCTGGTGAGAGGATGCCAAGCCAGCTACATCGTGAGGTGAAAGCTGAATTCTTGTTTTTGAATGTGAGGCTTTTTTCTTAATGAACTGCTGAGAGAACAGAAGCAGCTCCTTGGTTGGAGCTGTTTGGCTGGCATACAACAGAAAATCGGACGGAATGTCACACATTGTCCTCCTTTACACTGCAGAAAGCTCAAGATTACAGAAGAGAACAGCACAGTGCAGGGTGGGAAAGCTGATGCACACAGGTGCTGAAATTGATAACTGAAACCTGCCTCTAATTGCCAACCTCATTATCACAGAAATGCAGATGGTTCAAGCTACGCATGAACCTTCTTCCTCCATACTTGGAAAGGCTTGTTTTCAACTTCAACAACGGAGCTGCTATCACCTGTACATCCTCACCACTGATCCTCCCCACCTAACACAAACAGGAGGAATTCACACCTCTCCTCACAGCCTGACAGCTACTCTCTGTGAGCACAGAAAGGAAAAATGATCACTGGCATTAACTGCTCCCCAACAGGAGCTGGCAGCTGAAGCCCTCCCTGCTGCACAGCTGCCTCGCATCTCTGCTCTGTGCTGCTGCTCACTTTGCTGCTTCTCCATAATTTTACCTTGAGCAAAAACCACACATTTTGCCATCATTCCTTCAGATACACAAACGTACATACTTACGAACAATTACTTCCTACATAACCCATTACATTTGTTGTTAACAACCTTCAGCGTGAGTTTAGGAATAGGACTTCTAAAAGTGGTGTGGTTAAGACCCGCGTAAAATTGATGAGCACTTCGCAGCCAAGTTCAGCTACTTCTAATGCTGACCACACACAAGAAAACCACACCACGTGCTGCTCACACACCAGTGCACGTGTGGCAGACGCCCTGTGAAATGGTCCCATTTTCATGCATGCATTCCATCACCAGCTAGAAGGCTCTGAAATTTTCCAAGCTGAGAAATGAGGCTTCTGTGGGTGGCTTGCTTCAGCAGCCAGCTCTTTAGAGACAGAATGAGTGATGCAAGGCATGTCAAAGAATGCAGCAAAGGCACAATATAAGAAGCCACGACATGGGAAAGGCCACACATTCTCAATGGACAAACATGAGCATACAAAGCATGGAATGAACATGAAAAATATGCTCGACATGTTTCTTAAGGTCTGTCCTCTAGCCTTAGGTTTCTAAGTAAGTTGGTTTCAAATGATGTTCAGAAGTTGTAGAGCCAAGAGATGCCCTGATTTAGCCTGACCTACAGCAGAACTGCAGTCCGTAGAACCACAACAGAACAGAACTGCTGAAAGACACCGGTCATTTAAACTAACAGTGAGCAAGTGGCTGAACTCTAGCTTGGGAACATTAATTAAGGGTGCAGTTCCACATTAAGCTTAGTCTGACTTACCTACTCTCTCAATTTGCACCAAATGTAACACAAACCAACTGCATAGTTCACAGAAAACCACTGCCCAATTCTAATAACTGCTTTCCATCAGATGAGCAACCTGGTCCCACTCACCTGGCACCAGCTGCACCTCCCAGCAGCTGGGCAAGGAGCAGAGGAAGAAAGCAGCACTGCCCCTTTTAGCAGCAGCTGATTCCATCTGAAATTGAACTGTGCCCTTAGACATAGAACAACTTCAATCTTCAAGTTATAGATCATTTAAGAGACTCTCCCTAAATATACAGTGCCCTAAGCATATATTTCTGTTATTTTAAGGTAGGATGCAGAACAGCTTCATTTAGGAAGTTTTCACAGTAACAGGTACCAGAGCTCCATTACTCGAGTGGCATTAACATATATCACATACCAGCTGATAATCAATAATTAACAAGTTGATCATTAGTGTTTTCCATCTACAAATTGCAAGTATACACAAACATCTTCAAGGAAAAAGAATCTAGTCCACTCACAGAAGGAGCCCCTATGTCTACAGAGCATCCAACTGAAGTTATTTATCACAGTTGACCAAGGTGCACCATTTTGAAAAGCTTATGATGATTATGACCAGAGGGAGGTTTTTAACCCCCCAAAAAGCCCTGAAAGCACAGTTACCAGCTCGTAGCCTACATGGATTGCTCCTCTTTTTTCGACAGTTCCATTCTCCACAGTTGGCCACAGATTTACTGCTCAGGAAGGGTTAATCCAACAGGCACTTACACTATAGACTGAAAACAAGTGGTTGTAAGAGGAGTTCAGACCCTGCAAAGCCTCCTAGTAACACAACGCACACTTCAGTATTCCGAAGTCTTCCAGTTCAAGAAGCTAGTACATCTCATCTGACAACAGAAGTAAAAAGGCTCAGAACATTAGAACATATTCCCCCATTTTTCTGCTGTAAAAGCTTTCTTTGCTACACTAAATCTCCTCTGCTATATTACATACCAGACTATCAGAGCCACTTGCTTCACTGAGAAATGAAATCCTTGAGCAGCCACTCAAGTCCCCCTGTGACAAGGCACCTCGGAATCACTTCTCCCTCAGAGCCTTCACACCTGTTCTTGCTTCATTCAGCCACATCCTTTACCTGCAGGCTTCATCTAATCCACATCCGTGAAGTTATCTACATATGCAAATAAAGGCCTGGGAAAAACGCTTTAGGACAACATTAGTCAGCACGATTTCAATCACTGCCTGGAAGCTTATTAATTCTGGAGGGCTATTAATGGGTGAAGCAGAAAGTAAGGACTAGATGGCCTTTGAGGTCCCTTCCAACCAAAGCCATTCCAGGACAGAACATCAAGTTGCAGATCAACTCCAAGGCACCAGTTTCCCTTGGCTTAACAGTATTTCGAGCATACCTCAGGAAGAGAGCCATTGAACTGACGTAACTCAGGCAATACCAGGGCACAGGGATACTCACAGCACAACACAGCACACTCACTGGCTTATCATAAGCCAATGATAAGAGAATTGAGATAAAAATGTTACTTATTAAGTACTATACAGATACCTTCTAACACTGCAGGATTAACACTGGAGAGGAGATGTAGATTTCTAATGCTACTTGTCCTAGGAACAGAACATTCATCACCTCCCAAATACAAGGACCGTGCACCAGCACAACACCAATCCAGTAACCATCCCAAAGGAAGAGCCAGAGGTATGAGAATCACTTCCATCCTTAAAACTCTTCTCAACCCCACTACACAGACCATTATTTGCCCTTTCTAGCTACAGAGGACAAGCTTCTGCAAAGGCTGAGGGCAGCCAGCTCTAACAATGCCTCCTTGTGCTGCACACACAGCTTTGCACACACAAAGAGCCAAACAGCCTTGCATCTATCAATTGTTCTGACAGATGAGCTAATCTACATAATTAGATCCAAAATTACAATTTAGCAATTGCAGAATTTTACCAAAGGAGATTTCTGGTATTTTCAAGATATTAAGACTGCCCTAGTGTTTCAACTATATTAACCAGATTTTGAAAGCCTTACATAAGAACTGCTCAGGAAAGAAATAAAAATGATGTGGTCAAAGAGTTCTACAATAGAAAGCGAAATATTTTTCATTTGAACATTAGTATGTTTGGCATTTAAACTGCTATGAAGAGTTAAGATACAAGGAGTACTCATTTCCAACTGATCACAACCAATTCATGATATTCAACAATATCAAAGCCTTCTAATTTCTGTCCCTGTGAAGGCTGGCTGATAGTGTCAACAGCACCAAACTCAGCTGAAATTTACACTTCACAAGCATGCTTCTCACCCACACAGTCCCTCATAAATCATCTGTTTTGTACTGGGAAAAATCCAGCAGAATAATTTTCTGTGCATCAATTTAGGGATGCCTATTGCAACAGAGGAAGACGACTACATAAAGAATATAGAGCATGATGTACACACAAATATTTACTTACATATCCTTCAAAATGGAAAGTTTCAGACAACCAACATCACAAAAATATCTGATTATTTTGATCAGCACTCAAGATCATCTTTAAAGGTGCTTGTTTTCTCAGATACAGAAGCCTGGTAACTAACTCCTACTATATGCTTCACGCAAGGAAAACACCTTGCAGAAGTCAGCTATGAAAGGCCAGACCAAAAACCTGCTGAACCAAGCTACTTGTTCAATAGACAGCTCCCAAGCAGTGCAGGTAACAACTAACACAGCGCTGCACTGTTGACAGCCTTCATGAGCTGGTGTTTTAGGGTCTCTCTCATTCCAACTGCATTCGGAATGCAGTTTTCACCACTTCATAATTCACTTATCCCCTCTGTTAATAAGTCTAATCACAATTCAAACTCGTTTGTCTTTATGATATTGCATGACAGTGGAGCATTACAGCCACCACCTCCCATCTCATGGAGCAGCACCCATAGCAGCCCTCCCAGCTCCAGAGCCCTCCCTTACCAACCCCATCCCTGATTCACTGTAGTGCTCCTTCACTGCACAAGAAGCTGGAGGCACACCTGCCCTAAGCTATACAATATATTGCCTAGTTTTGTTAATTGAACAGGAACACCTTCAGTGGGGTTTAGCCATTTAAATCAAATTAGTTGCATAGACAAAGCATCTCAACTTCCTTACTGTTCACGGCAGGATCCCAGGGCTATGTTTCGCCATTCCCAAGTAGTCCAGGTTAATTTTGACATCTAGAATAAGGTTCAGGAAGAGAAAAAAGAATTGTCACACATTTGCACACTATTATTCACTGTAGATGTTATTTTAAAGAACTGCAGGGTACAGCATCTCCAACAGAGCTAACTATTGGTTTCTGCAGTGTTTAGAGCTGTCTCCACTGTGAGTGGAAAATTGGACAGCCCCTGTTCTTGCCTGCAGGGAAAGTTGATCTAACTTGCTACTGTCGTGCCCTGCTCTTCTTCCATGTATACAAAATCTCTCATACACAATTCTGCAGGACAACAGCTCCTAATAAAAATCAATTCCAGTAGTACTGTTGAAGACGAATGTCAGAGCCAATTTTCACTTAAGCTTGTCAGTCTCTAGATTAGAAGCAGAGCCACCATTTTATATAAACCACTGAATGCACAGAAGCCCCAGGAGGTACGGAAGTCCTAGCAGAAGTAATGCCTTGCATCATGCCACTAAACCAAGCATGCTTTTATAAATTCAGCTCACAGTTGCTGTCGCAGCAGGAAGCTATCTGGCTGGGCTTACAAAAACACTACAAGTTACAACTGAGCTGAAACAGGATAAAGTTACAGTGAAAGGTTTCACAGCCATTTGAAAGTCATCTTTCTGTGCGGAAGGAACAACTGGAGAGCAGAAGAGGAGAGGAGACACTGCTTTTCTTTGTAACACCACAAAGCCAGTGCAGCAACTGCCAAGGGAAAGCAGCCAGGCACCCCTACATGCACTCAGTAACACTGTCATTTGCAATGGCAGCCTTTTTTTTTTTTAATTCTTTCCAATGCAAAGTGTGGAAACACTGGTAGCAGTGCTGCCTGCTTCTGCTTCCAGTGTTTCCTCTCAGAAAATAAAGTTAAAGCATTACACATGGCAACCTGCGTGCTTATATTCAGCTAGCACCAATACATTAGTGGCACTTCTACAGTTCAGTGAAAGGATAGGGATATTTAGGGATATTTTCTCCAACAACAAGCCCTTCCCAATGTGAAATGAAGTTATGCATCCACCTAAGCAAAACAATGAAACTAACAAAAAGCTCTGTTAGAGGACAGTTTAACCAAACTTAACCAAAACAGAGAAGTTACCTGAAGGTCAGATACATTATTGCAGTCTTATTTCATTAAGTGCTCTTCATGTTGATATTCCTTCTTTAAATGCATCAAGTTACTTTACCTTTTTACAGATACCCATTTATGTACGGCAGTCAGAAAGACTCATGTTCCAGAACTGAACAAATATTCACGTGCCAGGAATGACAAAACTCATCACAAAGTCTGTATCACGGTTCATTTTGGTGAAGAAAGCCAGGAAGAAGCAATCAGAAAGTAGACTTCTGCTGGCAAGAAGCCCTCTAAGAACCGGGCACGTGATCCAGGCTTCCCACCACCCGTCCTGAGTATCCCATATAAATCTCCGTCTATGCAAAGCAGTGTCAGGCTGCTCCAATGACACACACAAGCATTACAGTGGAGGTCTTTATGAAAAGCCTTCAGCAATGAAAAACTAGAACAACATCAGACTTGTTAGACACATCTGGGATGGCACTGAGACAATGAAGTCAATACAAAGATAGCGTTTTTCCCCTCCAGCCCACTCCTTTTTTCCTCCTCCCCATTCCTTTCTCCACCATTATTCATTCTTGACTCAGGAACATGAAGTGCTGCCACACAAACTCTTCTCTCGCAGTCATTTTCTGGGCTAACTCCCTCCTACTATTAATTTTACTAATGAATAGACAATCTAAACTACTAAAGGGAGCTGACTGGAACCACAGTGTTGATTCTTTCGGGAGCATACAGGGAAGACAGGACAGAGCAGCACAGAACCCAACAACACACCCCGCAGCATCCCCAGCCTGGCAGCACAATAAGAGCACCTTGGTTATCACCCTGCACCCCAATAAGCCATGCCTACATCTCACTTTCTACCCATGTCTCTGCCTGTCGAGCACACTTTTAGCTTCTAAACCTCTGTTCTGGATTTGGATCTCCTCCTGGACGCAGCTGTGCCCTGGAGGAGCTCATCGCCCTCAGCTGCTTGTCACTGCTCTGCCAGAAGGCCACCAGCTGAGCTGCCCTTAAATACTTTCTAACCTATTTACTTAGGATCAACTGATACAAAGGCTGATTATTTGTGCTATTCAAACCACCCCAGCTTATTTCGGCTGTCATGCCACAGAAGAGCTCACACAATCGTCTCAGCTGCTAGAGGTAAGGTTACTAGCACCCTTAACAAAACATTTGCCTCTTCCAAACCTGGGAATGACATCCAAGAGCAAACCAAGACACAATATCCCTAATGGCACCCCAAAAGAAACCACAGCTCTTGGCACGATCATCACTATTCAAGGATCTCACTTGAAAAGGAAGGCAAGTCTTGCTCCTATTTGCTCAGCCCTTTCCAAGGAAACACTCACCCAACTCCCAGAGTCCTGCCTGCAGGGACAGCCATGTGCACTGTGTATTAACACTGCACACAAGTCCCTGCCCTTGAAGACAGACAACCATCAGGTTACCTTAGGGCTACAAGCACAAAAGTGATACCATCCTATACTGAAGTTAGACTACATGCTTAGTAAGATATTGCCTGCGATGCTAACTACTTCATTATTCCCCTGTGTCCACCCCACCCACAGAGCTTACAAAAATAACAGGTGAAAAGCTATAGTAAGCATAGTAAGATTTAAGAACAGAAACTGGCTTTGTTTTGTGTATGCAAAGCAGAGAATTCAAGGTCTTGGTCCATTTGGCTCTAAAATAGTAGCATCAATTTTACAGGGGAAAAAAGAAATGAGTAACATCCTAAGTTAGAGGTACTCCTCAAAAGCCACAAAGCACAGCTTTTCATTAGTAATTAAAACATTATCTTATGAAAGTGTATAAGAGCCTAGAATTTAATATCAACCAAAAGTAGTGTGAGCTTCTAGAAAGTCTGCTATCAGATTCATAGCTCAGCAAGAGCACTTCATTAATAAAAAGCAAGGCATTACAGTGGGAAGCCTGAACACCCTGGGGTCACCGTCATTTGCAAAAGGAGACGCTGGGGAGTTGTACCAAGGTAGAGAGCCTCATTGCAAACTCCTCCATGAATTCAGCCTTACTTTAAGTTATTAAACCGCTCCTGACCAAGATTAGCCTATCTGCAAAGATTCAGGACAGACTCACTCACCAACATCACTACAATAACTGGTTGAGTTGACAACACATCAACTCTAAGACAGCAGATATCACCTTTATCTCACTACAGCTCTCCTTTAAACGATGAAACTCCTGGTTTGGCTATGAAAGACAATCTCTAGGGGAGATATGGTGGCAAGACCCACTTGGATTACCAAACACCCCAAAGTAGCCCTCCTATCATTAGAGATGCCAGTGGTTTACACTGCCCACACGTAATGAAGAAGAGTCAGTGAACACCTACACACTTACCATTACTCCCCCACAAGTGCAAGTACCCACCAGAGGATGCTCTGATTTGCATAGCCACTGAGGGAGCAAAGGCAATGCAGCTTGGGCAGTCCAGCAAATCAGATATTGCTGACTTGCCTACGTTTAGCCTTCAGTCCTCTCATAGCTCAAGTGTTTAACCCAAAGTTTCCCATTTGAAGGTAGAAGTTTTCCAAGTCTTCAGTTTATACAGAACATCTCACATGGGCCCTGATGGAAATTAACTCTATTTAATACTCTATACAAATGAACTTAAAATGTTGAGCCCAACAGCCCAGCTCAATTTTCATTTTAGATTTTATATCACTGGTAAATTACAAATTCAACATTGAGGAAAGCAAAGCTGGTTACATTATTTTCTGACCAACATCTTCCAATATAAGCATGAAAATAGCATTATCAACATGTGATGGCGTTTTGCAACTTCCAGTTGCTACTACAGAAGTTATTCACAAGCTATGAACAGAAAGTTGACTGGGGAGGGGAGGTGGGAGGAATGAACTATTAATGACTTCTACAACTCTGGCCCCCTCAGTAGATAACCGGCTATAAAAATACACAGACCACGTGCCAAAGTGTGTAGGATTCCAGTGCCACTCATGGCTTTTTTTAAATAACAGATGTGCTACTCACTTCCTCTGTTCTATTCAAAACCTGTGGGCAGCCATAAGCTTGCCCAGAACCGTGCCTGTGTTGTAACAGCAGAGCTACTTGAAAGCTGGGCACCGAGATGCTCGAGTCGATAAGGCAAAAGAGCAGCCCACCTTGCCATGGCTTGCTCCAGGAGACTGCCAGTGTCTATGAGAAGGACACAGCCCAGCACTTGGGTGCTTTATTTTAGTGCAGAATTCACATTCTCATACCAACTCAAGCCTCCAGTAAGATATTGGTGTGGCTCACCCAGCTCCCGTGCAGGCAAACAACTAGCTGGAGAAGATCTAAAAGGCACCTTGAAAGCATGAGACGTTTGAAGCGTGAGGATCACATCCCTCTGTGTGCGCTGGGAAGAGAGGGATCTGCCTCCCCTCACATCATTCCTGCCTCAACTTGTGAGAGCAGCAGCAAGGTGTAGCCACAGGGTGAGAACCTGAGCAAACCACTGAGTGGGTTTCACTTCCCAGGAGATAAGCAGCACAAAAGGTAACTCCACTGATCGGCTTTTAAAGGATTTATGGATAAAGTTTTAAAGAAATGAAAGAAAATAAGATTTGGCATTTTCTTATGGAATTATGTCAACATATAGAATACAACATTCAACAGAAACAGAGCTTCCACTTCAGAGAGTTGGATGTTGTGCCAGTACAGCAGAAGCCTGCTGGATAGCTCAGATCTTCACCTTGCCATACTGTTGGATATCTCACATTAGCATTATCAGATAAGGTCACTTTCTCAAAAGAACCAAAGTTCCCACGATGCTAAATGAAGTGTGGAATACACTCAGCTTGAAAAGAGAACAGACCACTCATGAGATCTTAGAAAACAATCAGGAAAAGGGAATTAGATTGAAATCCACTTGTTTATCCTTGCTTTCTTGGATTTCAGGGTTCTCTTTAAGATTTAATCATTGTATACCTCAAAAATTCTATATTTTGTTCTTGTTATGTGAAACCTAGCCTCCCTTGTAACAACAGCTTGCTTTTGACCAGATGGAGGTGCTGGAGCAGCTGCCCAGAGAGGCTGTGGATGCCCCATCCCTGGAAGTGTTCAAGGCCAGGTTGGATGGGGCCCTGGGCAGCCTGGGCTGGTATTAAATGTGGAGGTTGGTGGCCCTGCATGTGGCAGGAGGGTTGGAGCTTCATGATCCTTGAGGTCCCTTCCAACCCTGGCCATTCTGTGAGTCTGTGAAGTCAAGCTTGTTTACAGTGTATCACAGTTTTCATTTGTCATCTTGCTAAAGCAAGGTCTGCAGCTTCCCATTAGTACAGACCAATAAAATTGCCTGTTTGTTTTTCTCACCAGGAACAAAATTCCTCCACTGCAAAGACAGAATTGTACACTCAAAGAGACCAGCAGACTGAGATGCTGAGCAATGCAGTAACTTAAAACAACTACTTCTAAACCCTCAGAGCTGGAGCAGGTACTCAAACCATCCCATCTCTGCATTCAACCACAAGATATGTGCAAGACAGCCTCGTGCTGACGAGTGTTCTATAAATGAGATTGGACATGCTGGACATGGAGAAGGTCTCTATCCTAGAGCAGTTTCTTAATTTCCACCCTCATCCAATTGAAGAGACTTCAGACAGACAGGACAAACAGGCACACACACCAGTGGAAAGAAGGAGCCAAAAAAAGGAGTCCAATCCTATGGGTAAATAGCCTCACTACTTTGATGACTGAGAGCCAGTTCTGCTTCTGGCCCCATCCACACCTGCAGGAAAACCTCAGCATGTGTGTCCTGCCCAGAGCATCCAGTGTGCATCAACCCCAGGGACTGGGGTCCCTCAGAAAGAAATGCAGAGCACATGATCCATACATTCAAGTAGGCGTGGAGCACCTGGTAGGGCTGATAGTCTTAAGCATGGAAATGGAAGAACATCTCAAGGGTCTGCAAAACTTAAGCAACTACAAGACAGGGCAAAAGCTCAGAACTTCTCTGACAGCAGAACTCCTGCTTACATCTATTTCTATGTCTGCTCTCACCTGTACGTAAGTATTCTCACAGTGTAAGTATTTCCTACTAAAACTAAGCAGAATAGCTTTAAAATGGTAAGCACGTTAGCATTGCCAAATAAATCTCATGTATTTCACAACTATGGAATACACCACTAAGCAGCTGCATCAATTACAAACATCTTAAAACAAAAGCCCCAAGAAATCATATGACCAGCATCATTAGGATTTACAACGAAGCACTGTTTCCACAAAGGGAAACAAAAAGACATTCCCTGCAGTGAGTTTAAAGCAAAACCATTGACTAACAACACAAATCCATCACTGCTGCATTCTGCAAAATTAAAAAAATTAATACACACTACTTTAGAAGTGCTTCTCAAAATAGGCATAGAGATATCAAATTTTAAGATACTGACCATGGGATATCTTTTGGATTTTCTTTTAATGAGTCTTATACATAAGTCAAGGGGATCTGCCAAGCTCTGTCCCAGCTCACAAGCTAGTGTATAGAACTAATAGAAATACAGCTGTGGGAATTTAGAGCTCAAATCATATAACCCTGAAAGGAAAGCAGAACACATTGCCCCATCTATTTAAGCTCTTACCTACCTCCCACTCACACTGACAACCATATACACTGTGCCAGTTGTGATAAAGGCATCTACCCATGTGAACTTAGCCTGAGGCCATCGAAGTCAGCTTTCCTAAGCTATCAGAAGTCATTAGAAAAGTTTTGTGCTATCGATACAGAGCAACAGGCACACACTGAAGCCTCTCTCAGAGGCAGCTGGCTCTTAGAACAAATGGTTCCATTTGTTCAACCACGCCATGCTGCAGTACCTCTAAGTTTTGCCAGCACAGACATGAGAGAGTAAAGAAAAAAAAAGCCACATACTAAGAATCACTTCAGCAACCTCAGCACAACGATGAAAAAGAGCATTTTAGACACTTTTTG
>JAOWBP010004006.1:2374010-2385501 GCA_028571105.1 Tragopan temminckii
CTTTTTGCTTGTAGTGTTCGTGTAGGTGATACAGTAATGCTAACAGAAGCACTTCTGGCAGAACACATTGCAAATTCATTTGGAGTCTCCACCAGCAAGTGGTATTTGTAGCACTGATTAATTACCCCTTTCTAATAGCTGGACCATGCTAAGAGCCCTTGGTGTAATGCTGCTGGAACTGCCAATTCCAAAAGCACAGGTTATGCCTTTAGATCAAGGTATCAAAGAACAGCTACAAATACATTATACTAAGATGCACTAAACATGAGACAGTTTGCTGCAGGTTTATTTTTTTAAAGGCACTTAACTTGAAGCAAAACAGAAACCATCCTTAAAATTACCAGAATCCAGGGGCAGGAAAAGCAAAGCTGCACTCCATGCCCATGGGTTTGGTTCCCTACATCCAGTCCACATGCCAGCACCAGAACCCTTCCCATCAGATACAGCAGAACCACAGCCCCACATGATTTGCAGTTTGGTGAACCTTTAACAGAACAAGAGGGATAAAACCAAAACCTGACTTGTGAAAAGCCACTTCAATTCATTTTTGACACCTGGTGGCAATCCAACGCTCCCTAGAAACAGAGCTGCTCCTTTGAAACCCAGCAGCACGCTGATCTGCGCTGGCGGCTTTGAACTTCAGAAGCAAAGGGAAATGTTTAGAAGCACAATTTTGAAGAACGCAGAATCAAAGAGATCAGAAGCAGCCTCTCGTTTAGCCCAAGTTGCTGCCCAAACTTTTACTATCAGCGCGGCGGTGTGTTTCAGTATTAAGTGGCACCGCAGAACAGGCTTCGCTATGCAACCAGCAAAGCCCTGAAAGTTCCCACCAGCGTTGTCTCTCTGCGTGCAGCTCATTGGCAAGAGAAGAAGGAACGCTGCTCGGTGCCACTATCCCCCGGTCCCTGGGCTGCATTTCTATGAGCCAGGAGGCATTCCTGGCGCAGAGCTCTTGGCAGGTCCAAGCCAGCATCAGCCTCATTTAACACTCGGAGCATTCAGCCTAACGAGACCCTCGCCAGGCAGAGCCGATGTGCAGAATTGTACGCGGAACGCAGGGTGCCAAGTTAACACCGCACTTCTTACACGGAGACGAAAAGTCCTTAATAGGGCTTAACGACAGCAGAGCTCGGCCTGAGTTCTAGTGAAGGAGGAGAAGAGATGAGCGAGGTACCCGCGACCCACAGCTCCAGCCCTACTTCTAACGCCCGCATCCCACAAACAACCCCGGCACTCCGCTGTCCCACTTACGGACCGCAGCGCAACCCACAGCGACGGGCTGCAAGGGCCGAGGGGAGGAACCGAGGACCCCGCGGCCGTATCACAACGCCCGGAAGAAGGGAGCCAGCTGGCAGCCAGCCGCACGGAGCCCCCCAGCCCCGTACGAGGGGCGGCGCTCAGGCCCCGCGACCCCCGAGTCCTCCACGAAGCCCCCGACCCGAGCGGGGCTGAAACGCACAGCGCTCCCCTCGCACCCCTCGCTCACCTGCGAGCCACGGCCGCGGGCCCCGCTCCGGAGCGCTCCCCAAGTACCGAGCGCGGCCCCGCGCCCGCCGCCTGGCCACGCCTCCCCGGCAGCGCGCGTCACCGCGCCAACATGGCGGGTTCGCGCATGCGCACGTGGCGGCGGCGAGGAGAAGGCGTAGGGGGTGGAGCATGAAGCGGGGGAGATCGTAAAAAGGGGCGTGGCTTATGAGCCGGAGGGGCGTGGTCTAACTGCTGGGGGCGTGGTCTACGCGCCGGGGGCGGGGCTAAGGAAGAGGAGCAGGGCTGGTCATTCGGGAGCAGCGTCGTTAGGTAAGGTTAAGTGAGGTCGTACCGTGCGGCTGCCTGCTAATTAAGACGTTTCCAAACTTCCCCATTAAAGGCAGTGCCACAGGTATGTCAGACTCTACGCAGGTTGCTCCGAAAGTAATGCCTCCTGCTTATTTCCACGGGAACTACACGGGTGCAATGAGCGCTACAGCGCTAGTTGACAGAGCACGTTCTCGGCTGAAAAACTCTATTTTTTTCAACGTAGCCAGCTCATGCAAAGAGAGCAATACCCGTTAAGAAAATTTCCCATGCAAAAATTTTTATCTGATTTTATCTAAAGAAGAAAAAAATAGTTCACGCGTGGCGCGTGTGCTATCACCAACTCACTCTGAATGTCTTCCATAAGGTATAACAGGATCTATTACAAAATTGAATGCAGAACTTGGGTAGAAGAGGAACTGAGCCCTACTATGCTTCAATTCCATGTGACAAAATGCATCCACTGCTTGTAGTTCTGCAGATATTCTCTGCTGAACTTTGCTTGAGCATCTTAGTAGCTCCAACTGCAGCACCCACAAATGTGTGCTCCCAGCAGCATTCTCCAGCTGCTTTGATTTGCTTTGCCTGCAAAAGGAACCCTGCAACTCCTTCTGTGAGTGCTCCAAGAGCAATGCAAGAGGCATCTACCCACTGCTGGCTCTTGGAGTGAGCTCAGGGACCCTGCAAGCACTGCTTCTGCCTCCCTGTTCCTCTTGGCTTTTCTGTGTGCTGCAGTCTGGAAAGCAATTGCATTCAGGATCAGGCCCTTTGTGCCTTATCTATATTGAAAATGTTCTGTGTCAACAGATATTCATATTCATGCCACAGTAATAGCCTGAAAAATTCCAGAAAAGAGCAACAATTTATTATCTGAAAAAGTGGTGCTGGGCTGGCACGGCTGCACAGGGAGTGGTGGGGTCACCATCACTGGAGGCGCTCCAGAGCCGTGGGGATGTGGCACTGAGGGATGTGGTGATGGGCATGGTGGGGTGGGCTGGGTTGGACTTGGGGATCTTAGTGGACTTTCCCAACCTTCATGATCCTATGATTCTATGACCTGCTCCCGTTCCAAGGAGCTGTCAGGGCAGACACGTGATGTCTGGTGCTCCATCCCCACTTCCAGCAGCAGGCACTTCCCAGGAAGCCCAGCAAGGCAGTGCCTGTCCCATTTCCCAGATATTTCTTGTGAGGAGAGGTCGTTTCCCAGATCAGCAGTGAAAACAGCACACACGTGGGAAAATGGAAGCGCCAGCCTTCCAGCCTGGTGCTTTGGGGCAGAGGAATAGGGCAGAGGATTTTTACCTCTCCTCATCCTCTGTACAGTCTCTCACAATGGAAATGACAGCTAGTTGGGCCAGCAGAGAACCACACTGTTGTGATAGTCTTCTCTTCCAGGCAAAAATGCAACAGAGCAAGGAACAGATCAGCACAGACATCACTGCTACTCTCGGAGAAACATTTCCAACATAAATGGAGCATTTCACTAGAGAGAAACAGTCAAAATATTAAAATATGTAGAAAGGGGGGGATTATTTTGGCCACTGAGCATTAAAATTCATTAGGTGTGAAAAAAAGAAAAAAGAAAAAAAAAAAGAAAAAGCATTCAGACCTGAGGAGTTTGGAAGGATAAATGAGATGTGAAAGGAATGAAAGAAGGTAGGGAAAAGCACTGCAGGAAGCACAGTTGGTGACATGCAGCAGAGGAGGACATCCTGTGCAGTCGGAGGTTTAAATGCCTCAGGCATTTGGGGTGGTTGCAAAATTTAACATAGCAGCTACAAAGGCAGTGTCTGACCTAAATACACCACTTGCATCCTTTTATTATCCGGGGCTACCATTTCCTTTCATCAACAGAAGCCCATTGCCCAGAGTATAAGTTGCCATGGTGGACACACAACATGTTTTAGACTTCATCTTGCAAACTCTTGCAGGACTGTGACATTTACGTTTGCAATGAGGACCTCCTCATCTTCAGGCACTGACACACAGCCTTTCCAGCCGCAGTCTGCAGTCCCAGCCCATGCCCTTCACCTCCCAGCATTTCATTCACAGAAGACATCCAGACCTGAACATTACTCATTCCCCCCACCGCTGCTTTTTGTCTTTCCTTGCTGTCTGAGATGTATTTTTATGAAGAGTAGTGGGGCTCCTGAATTGTAAGTTGTATTATTTCTTTGCATGGCTCTATTTCTTCATTTCTGAGGGAGTAAGGAGAGGGGTGGCAATGTGAAGCTTGAATCGCAGGTTTTCAGCAAGTCCAAAGTCTCAGTTATCTGATTTTTTAAGCCAGATTTGGATCTTCATCCTCCCTTTCCCAACACTTTGCTCTCTGTCTGGATTTTAGTGCCCTAGAAAAAACAAACAAACAAACAAACAGCCAAGCACAATTATTTTTTTTGTTGCTACATCATAAGTGAAACAGCAAAAGAGAGGAATGCTCCAAAAAAAAAACCATCAAAGAGCAAAATACCATACTCAACTTCAACTATACGTTTCTAAAACATGCATTTTGTCTTTTAATATCATTTCCACTCTTACAATTCACCCCTTCCTGCACCCACAGGTGGGGATGGATGAGGAAGAAGCCCTGCTCCACCCAGCACAGCTCAACACGATGGAGGAGGAGCGACCTGAGCCAAATATGGGACTTCTGTATATATAATTCTGCTATCAAAGCAAGATACAGACTTCTGTCATATACCATTTGTTGTATCACAAGAAAATGATTAAAAGCAAGTTTTTGCCTGTCTGTTGGAAATGCTCATGCATTCAGTGCTGATTTCTGAAGCGCTGCTCCTTTGCACAACGTCTGATCAAAGCTGGTTTTGACACGCGTTCTGGCAGAAGACCTCCTGTTACCTCTCACAGAAGCAGCACAAGTTTACCACTGTGTGTCCCTGCTCTCCAGAATGGAAGCTCAGTCTTTCTGCAGCAATCGATAGCTCTTAGACCCAAGCAATCCATCTTCCGGCTAATTTCCAACAAAGATCACAATGGATATAAAATAAATTATTGATTGCTGCCAGGAAATGTCTTAACAAATCTGTCTCAAGCTCAGTGGTTCCAAGTGAAGCAAATTTATTAACTGTCAGTGATGGGGAAGTCCTCAGTAATCAGCTGAGCTGACCCAGTAGGAAAGGAGCTTAGTGCACAGTGAGCTGCCCCTGAACCAGGTCAAAATGGGGTGGTACAGTGTGTGTTTCCAAAGGGAATGCTTCAGAAAGAAGCTTCAGGCTGTCACAAGGCAAAATATAGCATCTCACAGAGATTTCCCAACAATAATAAACACAGCACATATTAGACTCAGGTGCTCTCCTACCCCGAGGCAGAAAGGAGTGATGGATTTGGATGCAGCTCCCAGTGCAAAGCTGGGCTGCAGGAGCAAAGTGTGCATTTGTCGAGTTATTTCTTCAGAGATAAAGGAATCATCACGAAATGTGCTTGCTCTGCTGAGACATCACAGTGTGTGCACAGGATGAGCAGAATCTCGTGGAATGGGCACAGCTCATCGCAAGGTATTTTACTGCCGAAGTTGTGCAGATATAAATCCTTCATTGCATTCAAAGTCCATGCTTTTGCCTTGCTGGCCTGCAAAAGGGTGTTGACTGTGGAGGGAAAACAAAGCAGTCGTTCAGCCTGATGTGTTAACAATAAGGGAAAGTTTCAGTTATTGCCCATGGAATCGATATGACTGAGATATACAACGCCAGAGAGGAAAGAGGTGAATTTTAGAGATCCTTGAGCCAAAGTAAATGGCACAAGGTGAAATTCACAAACAAAAATGCAACCCAACAGATATTAGACACCCCCCAGACCCACTCAGGGCTCTCTGTTCTGAGCAGAGATTTGCTCTCTGTATGACCTGTGGGGCACATTGACAATAAATAACTGCACTCAGTCCATAGCATCACAGATCCACTGCGTTCAATATCCCATAGCATGTGTGGGATGTAGAGAAAGCAAGAGCAAACTCCTATGTACCACAAGCCCAGTACCCATTGCTGGGTTACCCTCCCAGACAAAATGTGGCAGAGGATCCCTGGATAACTGCTTGGAAGGTACACCTCCTGCCCATTGAATGTTCAGCTCCTGCCCTCCTCAGAGCTATGTAAAAGCTAAGTTTTATCTATGAGAAAGAGGAGGAACAGCAAAGGCTGCCAACACTTGGAGGAATCCCGACACTCTGGCCCTATTCTCTGTGCCCCGGGGCCGTAGATCACTTGTTTGCTTTACTGCCAGGGGGATATTCTTTCAATTTAAAGGATTTGATCTTCTGTGTTTTGGCAGATGTTCTCAGCTGCACACAATTTTCCCCTCAATGAGACAAAATGAATTAGCGTGAAATGGGGGCTGTAAATTACAGGTCATCAGTATTGGCAGGGAAATCACAGGTCCTCAGCAGTACAATAAATACCAGAGGTGAATGCAGCCAATTGCTTTAGAAACTCATTCTTTATAACACCGGTCACAGCTGCAGGGCTGTAAATAGTGCTTCTGAGTGTTGGGATGTGTATCTCACAGAAGTCTGTCCATGAAGTCTGCCCGCATAGTATAGGGGCAAGCCCTGTGAAATTAGCATCAGAAGTGAAACAAAAGCAATGAATGAGTTGTTCAGTGAAGCTGTTCTTCATTCAGTTCAGCGTTTTGCTGAAAATCATTTCCATTGAACTACAGAGCAAAAAATATCTCTGGAAAGCTCCTGAAGACAGTTGCAAGCGCACAGCCAGCACCCATCTTCACGCTGCTGCAATCAGAGGGCAGAAGCAAGCCCTGATTGTCTTTGTGCAGAGCTCTGTTGTCTGGGCTCTGACAGTGTATTTTGCATGATCGGAGCCTGCACAGCTGGGAATGATGTGACAGATTCCCCTTTCCTTCCAGGCATCCTGCACGTCTGCTCTCCAGCAATCCCCGCAGGAAGCTCTAATGCAGGTGGTCAGGAGAAGGGGGGGAAAGGAAATTGTTTTTCACATTTCCCCTCTGGAGCACAGGTTGCAACATGCAGTCCCTCACTGCTTCCAAGCCCTGTCCTGCTTGGATGTATAACATCACTTCATCCAGGCCAAGGCTGCTGCTGCAGAAGTCACTTCTCCTCTCCACCTGTGGGCAGATGTGGCCAGATGTGCACCCAGGGAGCATCAGCTTCTGCTGTGCTGTGCATGGTTTCCATACTGCTTGGATGCTCAGGATCATGCTGTAGGGTTGCCTGAACGTGTTGTGTTGTGTTGGTTTCTCCTTTTTTTTTTTTTCATTGAGGGAGAAATTCAGAGCATCGTTTCACAGAATCACAGAATGGCCCAGGTTGGAAGGAACCTCAAGGATCATGAAGCTCCAACACCCCTGCCGCAGGCAAGGCCACCAGCCTCCACATTTAATACTAGACCAGGCTGCCCAGGGCCTCATCCAACCATGCCTTGAACACCTCCAGGGATAGACGGAGCATCCACAGCCTCTCTGGGCAGCTGTTTCAGCACCTCACCACTCTCATAGTAAAAAGATTCATCATTTTTAACAGTTGTCCTTTTCCAGCTCTGTTTCCTGGCCAGCCCATGCATCCTGGTGGGCAATGTTGGAAAATGAAATGAGGATTTTCACCAAATGAGAATGACTACATCCGTCATCAGAGCTGCTCTCAAGGCATCACTGTTGATTCTGGATCTTCTTGTGCAGTCTGGATGCAGTTCCCCAGAGGCAGCTCCCAAAAGCACTGGGCTGAACCTGTGCTCTGAGACTCTTTTCAGGATTCAAAGAAGAGAGACACTGAGGCACTGGGCTTCTTCAGGTTCTTCTTTTCATTAACAGGCTCAGATTCAAAAGGACACATTTCTGACAGCAGAAACTTCTCTTGGCAGGGAGGCCTGAAAGTAGAAATCGCTGCCCCTGCCTCGCTGCATCCCTCCTCTGTGGTGCTCAGAAAGGCAGGTGGTGCCCTGGGTGCTTCCATGCTTTTTGTTCTGGAGCCCCTGAGGAGCTATAAGGAATCACACTTCAATACAGCACATCTGGACATTAAATGAATTGTAGCCTACACTTAAGCAGAAAGACATTAAAACCAAACGTTAAGATTTCACTGCATTGCTGGTGTTCCACCATACCTCTGAAATAATTGACTTTCTGTACACCAGAAGGACTGCTCTGTCTCTTTGCTTTCTCTCTCACTGCACAGAGGTGGGAGCACAAGCACTCCCTCCATTTGTTACCTCTAAAATTCAGGTATAATTACACTTCCTTTAAAATCACCTGTGAAGACAGGCAGGGGGAGGACTGCACATATGGACGCTGCATTGATGGCAGCACACTGCCTTTCTTCACTGTGGCTCTGCAAACCTCTTCCAGCAGCCCACCATGTCCTCCCAGGCAGACCATACGACATGTACTGTGCCAAAACTCCATCTGACGTCAGCAGGGCTGGGCTGCACGTATTTCCCACATAGACCAAGCTTCAGTGTAAGGACAAGGTATTATATATGATCCCTGGCTATGAACAGAGTTTGTGGCTGTGGAACCTGAATCTGTATGAAACACAGAGCACAGAGGCACACACACTGCGGTCATAGAAAGCTTTTAAGGAAACCAAGCAGATATATATACACACACATATGTTAAATAGCATAATAAATACATAGCACAGCCCACTTCAAAAATACATGAGTCACTGTGTGTGTTGTAGCTGTCCCAAATCAATCATTCTTTGACCACGATTCAGTGGTGGCTGCAGTGCGATTTGGTTTGGATGCACATTGGCCCACTTCATTCACCACGCCTGGGTTTTGCAGCTGGGTGATAAAAACCAAAAAGTGGGCAACAGAAATAAGAACACAAGTATTAGGGACGCTATGAGTGTTCCCGTTCATGCCTCTGGAATCAAAGTGATCAAAAGAACACATAATTTTTGTTTTCGATAGGAAAAGTGTTGTGCTGCCAGAAGAGTTCTTCAGTGTTTGGGAGAAGAAAAGAGAAAGAGAGTTGGAAATCTTTTCTTGTCCAGAGAAAGGGAGGCTCGAAGTTAGGGGAGATAAGAAATGGTATCAAAGAACAAAACTCCCATTGTAACTCCCACTTCACCTATGGGAGAGCAACTGTTCTCCCTGCCTAGCTCCACGGATCCCACCCAGTAAGCTCCATTAATACATGGCATCATTCAGTTTTGTATACTTTATTACTCAGTTAACGTACTTGGCACAAATGAACAACTGGGAGGACGCATGCCAATGCTTTGAAATGCTGTGATTTGGAACTTAAATATTTTTTATGGAAAAGGAAGAAGTGATATTCCAAAGAGATGGAAGGCATCCAGGGAGCAGTGGGCTGGGGCAATGAGAGAGGGCATAAAGTCCTTTTGCCACAGCCAGCATTGGGGTGCCCAACAGGGCTGTCCCAGCTGCTCTGCCACCAATGGGGTGTTTGGGGGCTGTCTGTGAGGATGAGGCCACCTGCTCCCTTTTCTGCTCTGCCTTCTGCCCCAGCAATGAGCTGTGCTTGTTGCCTGCATCCTGCTCATGTGCTCCTGGCCTGGGTGTGTGCTGGTCACTGCCACAGCACCGTGCGCTCCTGGGGACACCAGGCAACATCCTCCATATTGTAAGAACTGGCAAAACACAGGAGGGACAGCTGACGCTGAAATGCAGCCAAGACAAGCAGCCACACAACAGAGGGGGTATTGCTTGTGTGTGAGCTGCTCTCTTGCAATGCAGTATCTCACTGGGAAAGTAAGAAATGAAGAGAGACCGGGTGTCCTGATGGGAGAGAACACGACCACCTGTGAAAAGGAAATATGCAGGGAGAGATACACAGAATGCAGAAGGCAGAGGACAGCGGCTGCCCTGTGACAGCTCCTGGAGGCAGCTGAGCAATGCGGTCTGCAAGACATAGCACTGATGGTCCGGAAAGAGACATTTCAATGCAGGGTGAGGGAGCATGCAGAGAGGAAATGCAGGCTGATCATACACACACAGAGACAGAAAGCGTCTGATTGTACACCAGAGCTTCAGCTTTTGAGAAAACACTCCCAGGGAGCACCGAGAGAAGCCAGCCCTTTGCCTTCTTCCATCAGTCTCCTCCTGAGGTCCATCTGAATGTACACAGACTGCCACAGAATGGAATTGTATTTACAAGCATGAATGCACCTCAGCAGTTTGGCTTGTTATTTCCAGGGGGTTTTGCCTGCTTAATGCTCTGTAGTTATTGTCTCTGCTGCAGAAGAGACAAAGCTATTGCTCTGCTCTCAGTCACAGCTATTTATATTTTGTAAGAAAGCTCCCCAGGAAAGAAGGGAAGATATGAAACCAATATTGTAAAATTAGGACAAAGACAAATCCTCCAGGGCCATTCTGCTCCAAAGCTGTCACTAACACTACCACATCACTTTTTCTTCCCCTGCTGGGTTGCTCCCTCCAATCCCTATGGTAGAAGCTCTTTATTGCTGCCTCTTTAAGCTTAATTCAAATCAAAAGGAGCCCATGTCTTTGGGGAAAGCAGTCCCACATCCAGCATTGGACTTGCACCATTCTTCCTGAGAAGAAATTTTTCTTACTATCGTACCTGAACCTCCTGTGGTGCAACCTAATGCCATTGCCTCTCATCCTATTTCATTGCATATACTTTGTGCCTGATTGTATTTAAATGATTTTCAAGTTGTTTCCCTCTCTCCCTAGCCCATCTGCTATATTGTCTTCAGAGGCCCCTCTCCTTCAAAGAAATTCCTGAAAGTGACTCATGGAACCAGATGTGCCACAGCGTGTTGTGTGCACCCAGGGGTATGTTTATCCCTCACTGCTTTCCTCACTGGGTAAAGCTGTTATCACATAACTGCTGCTGAGCCCTGCACCACAGCACAGTGTTCCATCACTACAAGAAAGACTTTGAGGTGTTGGAACAAGTTCAGAGAAGAACAGTGAAGCTGGAAAGGGTCTGGAGCATCAGTCTTATGGGGAGCAACTGAGGAAGCTGGAATGGTTTGGACTGGAGGAGGCTCAGGGAGGACCTTATGGTGCTCTCCAACTCTCTGAAAAGAGGTTGTAAAGGGATATATCTTTCCAGGTTTCCTCAGGCCTAAAAGAAGCTAGCTGAGGACAGGGGAGCTATGGGACATTTTCAGCCCACTCTCATGTTGCTGTGGCCACAATGATGCCACTGATGGTGCGTGCCAGCCCTCGAGAACAGCACTGTAGGCCTGGGACTCATTGGCTGCGGAGCTGTGCGCCATGGAGCGAGCCCTTCTGCTTTCCCTACATTCTTACTGATGGAATTTTTACATGGCTTCTGAAAAATTTCAATGCTTTGCTAAGAGTATCAGAAAAAACATCACTTTAGAAAACCCAGCTATTGCATAAAGCTTTCAGAAAAGCTCTTTCAAATAAAATATTCCAAAGCCCAGCCCTTGTGACCGAGAAGCAACGAGTGCAGAAGGGCTGCAAGGAGAGTGCTCAGAGCAGGTGATCTACTCCCAGAGCTGCTACAGGATTTGGTTTCTCCCATCACCTGAGAGCTGCTGTGTCAGCACCAGCAGTGGGAAAAGTGTGCATTTAGATAACGAACAAGACTTCTTCAGCAAACATTTGCCTAGATACGTAGATGGCATAATTCAGATACCCATCTGCTGGAAAAAAAAAAAAGAAAAAAAAAAAAGGCTTCTGAGGAGTTAAGTTACACCCTCTATACGTCATAGATACAGTTATTATTCAGCTTCTCTCCCTCCACA
>JAOWBP010004006.1:2390102-2402409 GCA_028571105.1 Tragopan temminckii
TGAAAGCGTAACATCCATAAAACTCTCCTTCTTCGCACTTCGCTTCCCTCCTTCAGCCCCTCTCGTTTCTGCGCCGAGGCAGCCCTGCACAAAGCGGGGCTGCTGGGAAGCGCTGACCCGTTTGCTCTGCTGGGCTGGGACTGTTCCAAGCCCTCTGCGGGGCTATTGAGGACAGTGACGTAGGTCAGGCTGGCAGGGCACTGGCACGCTGCAGCCTGGCCCTGCCATCACCAAACACAGCTGCTGGCTGTGCAGCAGTGCAGAGACCTGGTGCTCAGCATCTGGCAGCCCTTGGCTCTTAGTGCCAAAGCACAGAATGCACGGAGCACACAGGGCCAGCAGAGCATCGTGCCGCATGGCTGTCATTAATCCAAACATTGCTCGTACAAACAGAGCACAAATCACTGTAAAACAAACCGCTGTATAACTTTAGTAACATGCCACGGATGTGAGTACTTTATGTCTGCTTATAAAAGATTCCTCTTCTTATTTATTGCCCCTTCCAGGGTTTGCTGAGGAAGGAAATAGGAAATGTTACTGTCTAGCATGTTGTGAGTGTGGCTAAGATGCTGAGGAGGAAATGGGGCTGGGACCAGTGTAGAACAGTGCTTTCCAGCCAAACTCCGTGGGATGTTTCAATTTGCATTACATTGGAAGGGCCCAAGACAGGCATCTCTGTGCAACCCTCCCTACAACAGGGCAGCACCTTTTCCCTGACTGCTGGTGGGGAAGGTCAGTGCCCAGAGAGGAGGGCATGAAAATCCCCATCGCTCCTGGGGTGAGAGTTGAAAGCCAAACCAGAGCAGCAGGGAGCTTTGCTGTGCTTCCTTCCATAGCTGCCAACCACTGCCCAGCCGCGGCTCAGCTGTGTCACTCTGTCCCCAAAAGCCAGCAGTGATGTGTTGCTGCAGTGTTGTTGGTCACATCGAGAAGAGGGCCAAGCATGTGACCTTACTGCAGAAGAAGGTATTTCCCTCCCACACTAAATATAGGAGCAGAAAAAGTGGCTGTCTTGTTCTTCCCAAGGCCAGCAAGGCACAGGAAGGCTTGGAGGAGGCTTTTCCTTCACCTTCACTCCCAGCCACCTCCCTCGCCTTGCTGGCAGGGCAGTGATGGGGACTCAGCACCCCACTGCTGGGAGATTTTAAATATTACCTCCCATCTGAGAGTGCAAACTGCCTCTGAGCTGGCTCTGAGCAGGGGACACAATAATAGCCATCAGGTCCAGGCATCCTCCCTGGGTGACACCCTAAACTCCAAGCAGCATGAGCCCAGCTACTTCTTTCCAACAGAAAGCTGGCTCTAAAACAAGTGACATCAACTTCATTGTTTCTTGGCTCCTGCCTTGAAAAGTCCAAAGTGTTTTTGTTATTCCTGGTGTTAGTCACGCACACCATCGGAAGCCCAACCTGTAATTCTGGCTTTGCTGCTGCTATAAAACATCCACACTGCACTCTTCTCAACCAGGAGCAGAAACCTTTAATTTAGTTCCACTGGAGGAGTTTAATCTAAGACTATGACATTTCAATTACTTGGTAATACATATTTAACATTTAGCTGTACACGTCTAAAATTAAACAAAGAGGAGGAAAAATGTTGTACATAAGCAACTGTAAGGATTTAATTTAAAGCTGGTAAAGGCTGTAAAATTAGAAAAAAGTTCTAAACAAAGGCATTTAAAGTAAACTCTTCGGCCTGTTAGGTTGCATGATTTATGGATCTCTGTTCAAAATGAAATAGCTGAGATTTCCATTTCTCCCTGCTTTTGAATCTTTGGCTGATGAAGGACAGAAAAGTTTAAAATATTGAAAGTTTCCCGTGGATGGGAAAAGCATTTCTGCAGCACGCTGGTCCCAGCCTGTAGCTCACAGATGTTCCTCATCTCCAGGGCTTGGTGCAGCAATACAGGAAACCAATGGGGTTTGTTTGCATCGCTGCCAAGAGCCAGGTGTGCTGGTTTTCAGCCTAGCAGTCTGTAAAATAACGGGATAAACAATAAGCTGCTACTTCTGCCTCTCACATGGAGAACACAGGCTCATTGTTCCCGGCTTTGTCTTTGACTCCTGGTGTCCATAGGGGCCCCTGTTGCTTTGCAGCTGGGCTGTGAGCTCTCCTGTGCAGGGTGTTTGTCCGTATTTGGATGTGGCTAGTGGGCATGGTGGAGATGGGTTGGGGTGGGACTAGATAACCTTAATGATTCTATGATTCCATGCCTCACATTGGTGGGCTGCTGGCCCAGTGAGGCAACACACCCAGAGTGTAGCACTGATGTGCTGTGGTACCCTAAGTTCTTGACACTTTGGCTCCTTCAATCTTGAGAAAGCTTGGCTTTCTCAAATGGTGTCATTAAGAAGTATCTCCAGTCTGATGTTCTCTAACATTGCTGCTTTCTGCATCCCCATAAAAGGCTGTTTATTGCACGCTGCCAGAGAAGTTTCTGCTCCTCTGTAGCGTAAGCACAATAAATCAGGTTCTTTTTTAGCACAGCCTCAGGAGTTTGCTGGGGTAGTTCCAACCCTGCAGGCCCAGAGCAGGACTCAAAACAGCAAATGGATAGCCAGGCTTTCCCAGGCAACCTCTGTTTCTACCCAAAAGTTACTGATGGGTACCATCTGGTTTCATTTCCACGGTGGTTGGTACTGGAGATCTCCAGCCTCAAGGGTAGCCTCTCTGGACAGAGCTTTGCAAGGCAAGCAGAGGCAGTGCTGGCAGGCTGCAAGGTGCAAGAGTTCATGAACAGTACAGGAAGCCCAGGGAGAAAGGAAGAAATCCCACGGGGCTGCAGCAGTTTGGAAGCAGCTCCATGCAGGCAGCTGTTGGGGTGGGAAATGGAGTTTCCCCGCTTGGGCTTGCTCAAGCACATTGGCCCCCGTGGGCAGGATACAGCTGGGTTTCTGCACTTCCTAAGTATCTTTGGGTTTATTATTAGTTTTTAATTGAAATGAAGTTGCAGGAAATTAAGAGAGGTGAGAATGAAGGCGCAGGTGTCAGCAGAGGAGCTGTGTTGCTGTTTCTCAACTCAGCAGGGATCTGGAGCTGCTACGTGAGTCCCAACAATACCAACACCAGATTCGGGGAGCTGCTTTCACAAATGAACACTGATCTCTGTTAGCTTCCACAGCAGACATCACTGTAGAAGGAGAGAGATTTATTCCCACTAATAATGCATTCTCTGCCAGCAATGGAGAGTAAGTTAAATACTGCTAGCTTTATCTAAGAATAATGGATATAGGGCATATAGTGTCCTTTGGAAGCTCAGAAGTGCTGTTGCTACTAATCTGACTGCTAGCAAAACAGACAGGCTGCTCTCCTGGCTGCCAGAGCATGCAACAAGGCTAAATGTGGTACTCAGCAGTTTTTAGAGGAAAAGTAAATACTGACTCATTAAGCATAATAGTATATAATAACCTGATATTCATTTACTTAATGCTCATGGCATTAATAGATCATATTGATCCAAATGTCAGGATAGCCTTATCCAGCGTTCTATCACCTACCATTAATCCTTATCAGCTTTGTGGTCATGCTCAGAGATCTCCCTTGGGTATGTTTCCTGGACATAGTAAACAAATAAATTGCCTCTGCTGGCTGTAATTAAAGAGATATATCCAGAAGCAAAGGGGGACACTGCATTATCCTTCAAGCTAAGTGCAATGGCAGAGCAAGGTGCTCTCCCTACTGGCAAGAAAAAAGCAGAAAAGAGAATGTGAGATAAACACAAGAAGGGCTCTGATCTGTCTTGGGCACCTCTGCTTTGCACTGCTGTCATCCCAGCCTTACTTTTACTTCTCTCTGCCACTTTTCATGGACAGCTGGTACCACCTGGCTGTCCCTGCCCTCTCTGTCCTCTGCCAGTGTTGCTCCTTGCACCAGGGAGTGCGGCTCACCTCCAGGAATGCGACAGGTGATTCAGTGAGCAGTTCTTTGGTGGATTCTTTCCAAACATCAGAAAACCCCAAAGGCCCATTTCAGATGGTTCTCACACATCTGGCCAGGCAAGTTCATAGATATTCACCATGTGCTGTTTCTGGGCACTGGAGAGAACGGTAATTTAATTCCCTCTGGGACCTAGAATCCATCAAAATTCCATTAAGTAAATAGTAATTATCATCAAAAGCACAGATATATATAAACTGGGGTTAAAGTAATGCTAAGGTTGAGGCAGAAAACCACAAAACCAGGAGAATTCAAGGCTGCCATGGCAACTCCGACTCACCCCAACAAGGTTGGGCATTGCAGCGTTTCTCCAGGACCTCCCAGCAAGTGCCCATGTTCAGCATTTTATGCACATTTTTGGACAGGTAACAGTGCTGCTGGCCAAAGTGACCAGTATGTTTGTGGAAGAGAATGTAATTTTTGAAGGAAGATTTGGAAACTCAGACTTGGAGGGTACAAATACAAGCACTAGAAGACCCAGGCTCATGAGTTAGGTTCAAATACCTGCCCTGATAGACCAAGGCTTATGAGTTGGGTAGCACACAAAGTCCTGAGCCCCCAGCCCCAGCAGGACATGGCATCAGTAGATGAGTCAGAAACAGAAAGCAAAAGTTTTAGTAGTGAAACTTGGAACAATGAAATCCCAGCTGCAAGCCTTCAATCACAACCAGCTCCAGCACTGGTCCTGCCAACAGAGCTACTGACTTCCCCTTCCCTCTCTGACCAGCAGATATCTCTGTGTGACAGGAGCAGTTTTATTTTCCTCCAAGCAAAATTACTCATAGCTATTCCTCTCTTCGTGTGGCTTAGAGTAATGGTTGCAATTGTTCTGTGGAGGAAAGGAATCTAAAAGAGATTAACAGCTGATAATATTTCAGTTAAAGAATAGTTTGACTTGTTAGTTGTAGCCCAGGGCAGTCTCAAGGGCTTTTCCCAAATCCCAACAGAAGGAGTCGTCCAGGCACATGACATTGTGGACACGATGACCACAAATTCAGGAAGTTTTCTTAGTATCGTCTGGCTTCACACTAATGGCATATATAAAGCTGTAGTGAGGAGGGGATTGACATCTTCTCCCAGGTAGCAGCAATAGGATGAGAGGTAATGGGCTCAAGTTGCACCAGGAGAGGTTCAGGTTGGATGTTACGGGCAGTTTATTCTTTGAAACAGCAGTGATGCAGTGGCACAGAATGTCCAGGTTATGGTGGGATCACCATCACTGGAAATGCTCCAGGACTGTGGAGGTGTGGCACTGAGGGATGTGGTTATGGGCATGGCATGGATGGGTTGGGGTTGGATTTGGGGATCTTAGTGGTCTTTTCCAACCTTAGATTTCAGTTGCCATAAACCACCTTGTGGTGTTTTTGTGCCTGTCAAAATCTATCTGGGTTTTTGTGTGTGTGTGTGTGTGTTTTTAGAATGCACTCATTTTGGCTTAAATGTGTCCAATACAGAAAGTGCATGCAATATAATTCATTTGCTGCATGTCATTATTTTTTCTGTTTCTACATTTCCTTTCAAACGTGAGTGTTCTGTAAAGCCACGTCAGTAAAAGCTACTTGTTTCTGATTCAACACTTACATTAATTTTGGATTCTCTTTTAATCTTCACAAGTTGCTAATTATCTTTTCAAACCTGACAAAATTCAGTTCAAAGGAAGCTGCTCCCAATTCTTCCTTACAAGAATAGTGAATGCACTTCTTTTAGCATGGATTGCTTTCATCGTGACTTTCAGTGAGCTGCAGTGAAGAACAAAAGCAGATCTCCAGAGGAAAGCATAACTCATGGCTCCACAATACAGTGATGTTCCAACTCTGATTCATAAACTAGCAGCACACTCCTAGGCACTCAAAGATGGAACACAGAGCAAACAAAACTGTAACAAATGCGCATGAAAGCATACGCATCCACCGAACATCTTCAGGCAAAAATAATACATGGAAATTTGGAGGATGGAGCATTTGCATTGGCAAAGGCTGAGACGCAACGCATCTGCACATGCAGAAATTGTCAGTATGCCAGGAAGAATGAATAAAGAGAATGTCTATGTAATTAAATTGGTTTATTTGTGAGAGCAGATGATGTAGTACAAGTCAGAGCAGCAGGAGAATTCTTTGAATACAAAGCTGTGCACAGGGAGCTTTGGGAGGGCCCTCAGGAGGCAGCCAGGGCCTTCTTAACCATTTAAGTTGAAGGAGGGAAGATTGAGGTTGGATGTCAGGGGGAAATTCTTTACTATGAGAGTGGTGGGGTGCTGGAACAGCTGCCCAGAGAGGTTGTGGATGCCCTGTCCCTGGAGGTGTTCAAGGCCAGGTTGAGGCCCTGGGCAGCCTGGTCTGGTATTAAATGGGAAGGTTGGTGGCCCTGCCTGCAGCGGGGGTGTTGGAGCTTCATGATCTTTGAGGTCCCTTCCAACCCGGGCCATTCTGTGATTCTATGATTTCTGATTTCTTATCCCACGTAGCTGTGCTACCTCCTGTTTCACATTCTGGATCACTCTCCATGAAAATAACAAGGTTATTTCTCTTCCAACAAACCAGCTTGATGCTCTGGGTCTGGAAGCAAAGGGAAACCCCCAGACATTGCCAGTGTTGCTCAGTTCCAGGCATCACATCCCCATGCCCCTGGGCTGGAGGCAGGGCCTGGTCCATGGACAGGGGAAGTACCCACTGCTGGGTTTCCCCAGGGTGGCACTGGCCTTTCCATAGGAAAATGAAGCCAACAACTTCAACTGCAAATCAAAATTGCCTGTTGAGCACCTTTCAGCTTGGACTGATTACTCCACTGCGGTGGTGGCCGGGCCATGCCAGAATGCTGAAGGACCAGACATGTTGTGCCATGGAGAAATCTAACATCACACGTGCCTCACGTTCTGCCCTTCAAGGATCTAACTCCTGCAGCCTGTTGCCTCAGGAATATAGGATGCAAACAGAAGAAAAGTAGTATGGGAGGAGCTGAGTTAGGACAGGCTGCAAGGTGCTGCTCACAGCCTGGACCTCCCAACACCATCAGTTCTGCTGTCAGAGAACCTTTTCCTCTTAATCACAGCAGGAAAAGATGCCATCCATCCTGGGATAATATTTTCCAGAGGAACTACTCTGCATTTTGCAGTGATATGTTTTCTTTCCTACAGCGTGACTGGTGCCAAGCACTTTCCATGCTCCCAGGAAGGAAAGGCACATGTTAGAGTGCTGCACAGCCCCTGCATGAACACAAACCCATTCATTGCTGCTGGCATGAACAGCACAGCCATGACAGCCTCCCGGTGTCACTCAGTGACAAGCAGCCAATGAATGCTGCCGTCTGTTTGCTCACTCACCACACACAGCAGCAGCCACAGCCAGCATCACCACAGCTTTCCTTTGCCCCATGTTCAGCAAACACTGGGTGTGTGGTTGTGTGATGTATGTTTGTTGGCTGATCTGATTTGCTACTTGATGGGGATTTTGTTGCTGTTGTCACCAAGATTTCTGTCTGGGAGCCCTCAGCTGAGCACAGCTTCCAGGCTGGATGTGGCTCTGGGCAGCTTGGTCTGGTGGTTGGCAACCCTGCACACAGCAGGGAGGTTGAAACTACATGATTATTACGGTCCTTTTCAACCCAGGCCATTCTATGATTCTAAGACAATGTGTTTCCCAGGACAGGTTTTCTCCTCCTCCATGCCCGAAGGCAGATACTGGACCATATACCATCAGTTCTCCCCATGTCTGCATTTCTTGTTGTGCTACTCCATCCCTTGGAGGATAAATTGAGTTCACCTGTTGTGTCTGGGCTCCCTGCTCGCTGGCAACCTCTCTCTTTGCTCCTATTTCCCTCATTTCCTCCCTCTGCTGAAATTCTCCAAAGCTGCTTCCTGCTTGTCACCCTCCCCCTGTTGCTCCTGGATCCCCAGCACCGTTCTGGGTAGTGACAATTTCTGAAGGCTCCACCACAGCTTGCAGCAAGTGGGTATGTCGGTGCTCTGGGATGATGGCAGGGAGCAGCACATCCACTAGGACCACAGCAGGGGAAAAAGCAAGAGGAAGCAAAAGAAGGTAAAAGTGATGGAAAAGAAATATACTCCAGCATGCATGTGCAAGGTATTCCTCCTCCTCTTAGACCAGTACAGGGTTGGTGCTCAGGACTTTAATCCAAAGGGAATCATCCTCCTTTAACTAACCACTGATGCCACCCCCAAGCCACAGCACAGTTCCACACAGACATCACCTCTCATCATCTTGTTTCTTGTACTCTTACCAAATACCATAGCCACGCAGACAAGCATCTCCAAGCTCTGGGATCAGATGCAGGAGACCTCAGAGAGATTCTTAGGTCAGCCCTATGTTTTGGGTTCAACTTCTACCTCCCCATCCCATGGATGATGCAGAATCAGCACTTCTCCCTTTGCTTCTCCCTGCAGCCTTGAGGCAGGCAGGAGATCCCCCACTGGCTGTGGGGGTAACCAGCTCAAAAGATACTTCTCATCCTTAGTTTTGAATGCAATGATTAAAGAAAAATTCTACTTTAAAAGCCTATGTCCCTAGGTGACTAAATGAATCAGGAGACTGGTAATATTTAGCAGAGGCTTTAAACTTACTCTGTATTGGTCTGCAGTGGGTATGTTAGCATTTAGTGGAAGGAAGACCTATCTGCCAACATCAGCACTGCTAGCAAATGAGCTAGGAAACAACAGAGAGAGACTCCTGTGCTTCCTGGACCTCCAAACCAGGAAAATAGCAGCATGCTCAGTGAAGCATACACAACTCTTTCTGCTAGAAGTCAGCCCGGCAGTGGCTAAATGCAGCGTCTGATGCACAGACTCAGATGTGAACAATCCAAATCGTTTATTACAAGTTCTCACATCACTTATATACCTTCACAAGTTTTCTTTTTCTAGCTTTTCCATCTGCCCCTACAACTTTCCCATCCACCTTTACATGTCTACAGAGCATTCTACAAAACACTGTTCAACCGTTCATGCAGGTGCTTATCCAAACAGAGCCGTGAGACATTCTTTCTTCTTCTAGAGGTGTCCTTGGTTCTCATGCTGTTTATATTGCTTCACAGCTGCTGCTCCAAACAGTTTTTCTTGTATTCCCACAGACAAAGGCTGGGAAACTTCCAGTGCTACTCTTGGTAGGATGATCCTACTGTCCATTGGGGTGCTGGGGACAGGCTGACATGTGAGCCCTGATTCATGGGAGGCCAGGGGAAGTTCACATCTAAGCCAAAGGGAAAAAAATATATCATCCCCGTGTCAGGAGGGGAGCGGGCTTGTGGGGATGCAGCTCATCAGTGCTGGCACAGTAGCCTCAGTGCTCATCTCTGTCTGCAACATGGGAAAGACTGTGCCAGAAAGAAAACACCCAGGTCATCTGTAAATCCTGATCAAAACATTTATCTTTTGTCCCTGAAAACGTTGTCCCTATTACATTATCTTGCAGCTCTCCACAAACAGCAAAGACAACAGTGCTCTACAAAGCCCTGGCAGCACTGTGAAGAACTTCAGCTTTGTTCCTGCATTAGGTGCCAGCCGGCACTAACACCTCCTGCTCAAGCTCTGTCCTGGCGAGTGAATTTGCTGATGCTTAGGGGTGCTTGACAAGCCCTCCAAAGTCAATATTCTATTTGCCTCCATGGGCAAAGCAGGTTGGGCTGTGCCACAGTGAGCTGCGGTTGTAATGCTCCTGGTCTGGAGGATTAAACAGTCTCCGAGAAGCTGCTCTGATGCAAAAGGCAAATGCTTTTGGAGCATGAAGGTCAAGACCACTGCAGTTAGGCTGCACTAGTAGCTACGTAGACCTGATTAAATCCCTGAGCTGGGTTTTTATTTTAGAGTTCCTTAATTCTGCAGCTATATAATTTCCTCTGTGTAACAAAACATGAAGTCAAGCAGTTGCCATCAGTTACCGACAGGCTGCTAAACAATTCAAGATGCTTTTCAATAGCTTTTTTTTTTTTTTTTTTTTTTCCCAGCTTCTAGAGCTGTCTGCCTTCCCATCTAAGGTTACATCATTGTTGTCTTTAATAATTCAGAGACCATCCCACTTACGCTAATGCGATCGGCGTGTTTGGCTATCAGTTAGAGCAGGAGCAGAGAGCAGAGAATCACAAGTCAGTAATTTTATGTACCAGTCGTTTGCCCAAATTCTTCAACACGAAGAGTTTGAGATGTACACAAGCCTCATACCTACTTGTTTGTAAAAGGAACTGGATGAATCGCTTATGCTTTTCCAATTTGTTTCCTTCCTGACATCCCAGCTTGTTTGGCTGGGAAGTTTCATGATTTTTTTAAGGAAACAGGAAGGTGCAGCCCTACATTGTGTGTACATGAAAGGGCCCGGGTGTGTGTGCATGGACACCTTGACATCAACCAATTCGACAACAATGGCTGTCTCAAACATATTAAGTCCTTACCAGTTTTATGCTAGCTCAACAGTTAATCAGGCTCAACATTTTATTTTCATGGATTTTGACAGCAGCTGTGCCACAGAGTGACCTTCTTCCAAGCTGTGCTCAGGCAGCAGTTCTGCTTTGGCTCAGAAACACACACTTATTGCTGTGCAGATATTAAAAGCATTCCAGATTTCAAAGGAAGTCTCTTTCCTCCACGAGTTATTACTATCTGACCATTCATTATCTGATGGCAGCACAAAAATGACCAGGAGATGAAAATTTATAGGAAGGAAAAAACAAGGCAAAGCAAATAAGGAACCACATAATTTAATTCCTACTACAGATTTCAGACATTCATTACAATTTGAAAATTCACAGCAATTCATCTAACAGAATACCTCAATTCTCTGTCTTCTGTTTCTCACTCACTTCACCTCGATTCTGGTTCCCCCTATGGTCAGGAAACACTCAGACTTTCTCCTTGCTCTTTTCCCCATCCGTTTTCTTGCTTCCATTAACTGGGTGTTTGGGCAGCATTTAACAACACTCACTAATTGCACCTCATTTATCAATCTCCATTTGCACACCACCTAACAATCACAGGGAGCGTCGCTTTTGCAGCAGCACAACGAACTCTAAAAGAACACTGGTGAGACACAAGGTGCAAGCAGTGCTGAGCCTGATGCTCTGAGGCCACGAGCTCCTGGATAGGCTCTGCCTACCTCCCCCATACCCTGCATGACGTGGGAGCTCAAGGACAACCACACACAGGTACGCTTCTCCTAGGGTGTCGTTTATGGATGTGGGCCTGGATGGAAGCCAGCAGGATGGCTGGGTTAGGGCAGGCCTCACAGCGTTGTAAGGCAGACCTCATAGCACTGTAAGGCAGGCCTCATAGCACTGTAAGGCAGGCGTCCACAGCATTGTAAGGCAGACCTCATAGCACTGTAAGGCAGGCCTCATAGCACTGTAAGGCAGGCGTCCACAGCGTTGTAAGGCAGGCCTCATAGCACTGTAAGGCAGACCTCATAGCACTGTAAGGCAGGCCTCATAGCACTGTAAGGCAGGCGACCACAGCGCTGTAAGGCACGCGTCCACAGCATGGCCTCCATGCAGGCCTCCATAGCGTTAAGGCAGGCCTCCATAGGGCTGTTATGCAGACCTCCATAGCGTTAGGCGCAGGGCGCTGCGCACAGCAGCTCCTCAAGGGGGCGCCTGCCGTCACGCGGCTTCCGCTTCCCTCCCTCACTTCCGCCCCCCCTCCCTGACTTCCGCCCGGCAGGGGGCGGTGCCGTCGCTACTCTCGCGAGATCATCTCGGCCCCCGCCTGCCCGTCCCGTCCTGCCCGGACGTGGCCGCGGCCCCGCAGCTCGGCGCTGCCGGCGGTTCAGCCCAGCGCGGTGCGGCCCGGCCCCGCCATGGCCTCCGACAGCGACACCGAGGAGTTCTACGACGCTCCCGAAGACGTGCACCTGGCGGCCGCCTCCCCCGCGCCGTGAGTCCCGTGCGGCCGCCGCCCTGCCCTGCCCTCCCTCGGCTCGGCTCTGGGGGAGGCGGCCGCCCCCGCCGCCTGCACGCAGCGGGTGTTGGGGCAGCGCGGTGGGGGAGAGCCGAAACCGGGGGGCTGTGGGAGATGGGGCGGCTGGCGGGGCTGGCGTTGCTGTTATCGCGCTGGGGTGAGACGAGCCTTCCTCGGGCGGGCAGGACGCGGGTCTGGGAAGGATGTGCGGCGGAGCGATCCGTGCTGGTAGCTCGAATCCTCCTTTAGTGATAGAAAGATGTGATTTTTCTGGTACAGAACGAGCACCAGGGCTTCTCCGGCACCGGGCTTCTCCAGCATTGAAGCCAAGGCTTGCAGGATTTGCTCGCGCGACCGCTGTTTTTGAGCCTCGCGCCGGTCGGCGACATCGGGTTTCGCGGTCGACGGCATTGGAGCCGAAGATCGATCTGGAACCGGAGTCGATGAGGTCACGTGACTACACTAAGTGCAACGTTG
>JAOWBP010004006.1:2402509-2428063 GCA_028571105.1 Tragopan temminckii
GCCTGGATGTTAAGTACGAGGGTTCTGAGCGGCGTTTTATAGCCCAGCTTCCTGCACCTGTTAGCTCAAAGCCGCCTCACTGTGTTGTTGCCGTTAGCCAAACACGCTCCTTCTTTTGGAATGGTAAATATCTTTTTGGTTTTGTGCTCAATGGGTTGTATCAGCTCTGGTTTTTCAGGCAGTCTGAACCAAACCTCTTCACGGTTTGACCTTGCAGGATGAGGTGCCACGTAGCTCAGCGTAGCAACGAGATACGGGCTGTGGGATCCGTCCATTGGAGCTTTAATAATTGACCAAGGGTTTGTTTTAATCTGTATAAATGGCCCCTGGGTGCCTTGAAAAAGGAAAGGACTGGGCTTGAATCATATTGTAGAATCATATTGTAGAATCATATTGTAGAATCATATTGTAGAATCATATTGTAGAATCATATTGTAGAATCGCCTGGGTTGAAAAGGACCACAATGACCATCTGGTTTCAACTCCCCTGCTATGTGCAGGGTCACCAACCAGCAGAGCAGGCTGCCCAGAGCCACATCTAGCCTGACCTTGAATGCCTCCAGGGATGGGGCATCCACAGCCTCCTTGGGCAACCTGTGCCAGTGCCTCACCACCCTTTGTGTGGAAAAACTTCCTCTGCATCCTCACATATAGTAAAGCTTTTCTTAACTTAGCTTTTTAAGTAGCCTGGTGAAAAACGTGCCTTGGCATACAGTCCTGCAAGATGTAGTAAGATGAATTAACAGCGTGTTGTTACAGAAACGTGGTTATGCTCCAGCTTCTCACCTTGCCCAGGTGCTAGTGATCACCAAACCCTTCTGAGTTGTTCTAACTCAGTAACTGAAAGCAACTGAAAACAAGGAGCAACAAAACCTCTTCAGTAAGTTAAAATATCTGCAGCCTGAGAGGATGGAGACAGGGTAGGGTGAAGATGTGGGATTTGTGGCTAAAAGCAGAAGTGGGAAGCAGGAAACATCCGTTCTTTGGTAAAAGTGAGCCATTAAATCTGTCCCAGCTCCATATCTAACCTTTTATTTGCTACAAATAATGCTGTCTGTCCAGACTTGGAAGTTTCCCCCACCTGTATTAAGTAGGACTTGCTATGGAATAAGTTAAAAGAAATTAAAACTGAAGTTCTTTTTTGTTTCCTATTGCTCTTCCATAACCTGTAAGAATGCATCATTTGCTCAGATTGATGGCATCAAGTAAGGAGGTGATCTCAGAGGGCTTAGTTTGCAGTACAGATACTGAATCTGACATTCAGTCTGATATTCTGTATTAACAACACAGAGAGACTTTTTTCTCTAAATAAGCTTTGGAATTTCCTGAGAGCTAATTTCACGTTTACACTGGATGCTTCCTGGAAGCAGGCTTGTAGATTGCAGTTCTGATACCTGTACATGTGCAGTGGCACTGAGTTGGGACCTACAAAATAGTGAAGGCCTTGTGAGAGGAAGGGCAACTGAAAAGGGTGTGTTAGTATTTGCATTTTATTTGCTTATGCATTCATGTTCTGATGATCAGCAAAAATACATAGGAATATATATATATATATATATATATATATATTTTGCAGCATATACTATAAACAGCTTTTTGCAAAGTAATGCAGATAGACTTGCTTTCATTAAAAGTGTGTTTTCTAGTTTCCTCCCACTGTCCTGCATGGGGAAGTTTAATAATTGCTCATATAGAAATTCTGAAGTGGTGACTTTGCTCTTTGGTTGTTTTACTCATTACTGCTGTAATGTGTGAGAGTGGAATTTTCGGGTTGTATGGAAGCTCCCAATTCCCACTCTTAAGTCAGTAACTACCACTGATCAGATCTTCCTCTGAAGGAAAGCACCATATCCTTAAGTATATGTATAACTGGTACTTTGTAAGGATTGATTAGCAAAAATGGCAGAATTAGTTACAGAATGTCATGTGATAATTGGCTGAGATAGCTCTCCTGAACTGATGATGTGTGTGAGCTGAAGTGTGCTGAAATAAATGTTTGGAGACTTCTCTGCTGCCTGTGGTGAGGCCTACATCCTTCCCTTCTGCTGCAGGTCTTTTGATATGTAACTGCTTTTGGTATGATGTATGGACATCTTATTGTTTACTAGGTCCAAAGCAGTGTCTGTTTCTGTAAGCATTTCAGAATACTAGAAAAAGAGATCTAGGTGTCAGTGAAGGCATCTGTTGGTCCTGTGGTCAGTGGAGTGGGGAGGGAGAGGCAGTGTGGCAGAAAACATCCTGATTTAACCTCTGTCACTCCACTGTCCAAAGGCTGTACCTGAAAAAAGGTCGAGGAAAAAACCTCAGGAATTATTATAGGCATGAAGGAGGATGGCAGTTGTGAGAGAACATGAAGTAAGGCACGCTTGTTTGGATGCAGGTACATGACTCACTTTATTTCTTATAAAGAAACATGGTTCACCTGCTGGATAATGAAGTATTACTATAGTCTGAGTGGGTACTGCACTAGAGCTGCTAGTGGGAGAGTGGCCTCCTTTAGGCTGGTGGTCAGTACTGGGATGAGTTCTGCAGCTGAATAAATACAAATTTCTTCTTGAAGTGTTTATTTGGCGTTCAGATTAATCAGACCTGTGCTGTTTGTGCAGGTGAAGTAGGAATTTTCTTCCACTATTGCCCAATCTTTGTGGGTAACTTTTAACTCCTCTCTTTGTTAAACTGGTGGTGCCACATAAGGATACTGAAGTTAGAAGTGTTTTATTTGAAATGCAATCTGCAAAATCTATTATAAAATATTGTAGTGGAAATACAAGTCATGGCTTGAAGCAGTGATGGAGCACCTGGTGGGAGGCAGGGCCAGCCCAGTGAAGTTCAGGTGTATGTAATGTACCAGAGTGAATGGAAGGGCTGGAGCCAGGATCTACCCCTCACAGCCCTCGTGTAAGGGTTGGCAGTGGAGGTGAGGGCATCTTGCTGGAGATCACTGCATACCTGAGGCCTTCTGAAGGTAAGCAGCTTCTTTCCTTTGTTTCTGTGCCCACAGCTGTTGCATTTGAGCAAATCCTCATTTGCTGCAGCCTGGGACCTTGCTGCTCTGCTGTCGTTGCTGTGCTTTCCATTGTGTTACGAGTATGTAATCCCACCATCTACTGAGCAATCCTGTATGAAAACAAAACTAAGTTTTTGTGCTCTTCTGTGTTGTGTCACAGCATCAGTGTGGGATGCTTCTTTGTTGAGTGCAGATTTTCCACAAAGCTAAGTATTTGTAAGTTAAGGAATTTGGGAAGGGCAGCTACGTTGTTTGAACCTCACATTGTGTGTTACTAGTGAGGGAGTGATGTGCCTGCAGCGGAAGGGAGCGTGCTGGTGGCTGGCAAGTGTTGTGATAGGACAAGTGCTGTGATAGGAAACTGTACAATCTTGTCATCAAAATAAGACTCAGTGTTTAAATATCTAACAGCATTCTGAGAATCTTGCTGAGACTGCAAGTTTGGGGTGTAGTGAAAGTTGACAGTTCACTGATTTGTTTGCGTGGTGACCTGAAGAGAAGTAATTACATGATGCCAGTCCCCAAAGATACCTCCTTTTTTTGTGTAATTAGTGAAATGAGTGGTTGTCTCTGAGTGGATGCTAATGCATCCAGACTGTATCAGGGTATGCATTACCTGTAATGGGAAATGGTTTTAAATACGTGTTTGGAGTAATATCAGTATATTAGAAAAGGATGACAGAAATATGGTTTCTGGAAGCTGGAGCTGAGGAGCTGTCAGGGATTAGAGAATCTCCGGTGGGTTTGTGTGCTTCAGACAGAAGGGTACTTAACTCTCTTTGGAGTGTTCTGTATAAAGGGGCAGTGTATCAGAAGTGTTCACTGCTTGTCTGGATCATTAAGTATACCTCGTTGTAAAGGAAGACCATTAAAAACTGTTTAATACAAAGCTTACTGTTGAGATTTCTTTTCTGGAGCTCTGCATAAGTCTGTCTTCTCTTTCTAACAGGTCACCATCCAAAGTTGGATCCTTTGTATTGAAGGTGAGTTTCTCAAAATCAATCAGATGTAAGCATTTCTAGTTAATGTAGGTGTGCTGTGGCAGTCCTGACATCTCCTTGAGGAATGGTAAGCTTTCCTTGTTGTGGGGAGCAAATGTTCTGATTGTGTCTCTTGATGTTCCAGCCTTACTTTTAGGGAACTTTAACATGTCTTGAAGCTAATTTTATTCTAAAAATTAAATTTGCAAATTAATTGAGCTGTACTTGACTGCTAGACTATCCTCTTTCAGATGATTTGTGAATAGGAAGCACATTTCCATGGACTTGGTTTTTTGGGGTCCTGGTTTATCTGAAATACTTTACTCCCTTCAGGCTTCAAAATAAGAAAAACCTGGGTGTGTACTTCAGGTGACGTGAAAATACACTATATTTAGCTGATGGAGATGGCATTGCCACTTCCTACACAAGTAATTGGTGTGCTGCATTTGTGCATAGTGACAGTCAGCTGAATGTGACACCTGTTAAAGAAGTAAGGAGTTGAATACTGTACAAATATCACTTTTTCTGGTCTCCAAAGAGCCAGCAGTGATACTTGTGCAACGCTTAGATGGAGTAAAGAAGGCTCAATATTTTGTCCCGGTAAATCAAATGCTGCATTTGTCAGCACTGTTAGAAAGTAGGCAATAGCTTCCTCTCTTCAGCTGCCAGCGAATCACTCATCATTTTGCAGCGATACCAGCTCCTGTGGCATCTCCTGTGGAGCAGACATCTATTTTGTGTTGTACTTAATACTTTAAACATGTAACATCCCTTTAACAATAAACCTTTCAAGAATGTAGCTATCATTCTGACTAAACTCAGCACAGCCAAACTAACTTGAATGTCTTGTTGGCTGAAATGTAGAGGATTTTCATTACCAAGTTTTACATGTTGCTTACAGCTCTTTCTTTTTTGTAAGTATCTTCCTAAGTCACTGTTTCTGAAGCTGAAACACTGTTCTCTCTCTGCCTGGTACTGTATCAGTTCTCTGAATGTGTGACTAATGGTATAGTAAGATTCCTGAAGTCCAAAGTTTAACAGGTGTGTGAGATTAAGTCAACAAAATTAGAAATTAATGTAATGGGTTACTGTAGGCACTGATTGCTCTTAAATTCTTAAGTTGTGTCTTTGAAGATAAATGGTGATAAAACAAAAATAGAACTTCTATTTAGAATAGAAAAAATGTATGGAAGGTGGTGGAGGAGTGGACAGAGGAATAAGATTTTAATAATTGCAGCTGTCTCTGCATAGTAGGGAGGAGGTGGAGGAGAACAGTGATTCTGTATCTCTGCTCAGGGAGTCAGCCAAGATATGTTTGTTTTTTCTTAACTTTCTGAACAGGTGTTGGCTTATTTGGTAAATTCAAACCCGTCACAAAAACTCTCTTTTTGTGAGACTGCTCCATTAGCCAAAAGAATTACGTGTTCTCTACAGGTCCCTTTCAGCATTGGGGTTTCTATCAGATTCCCCTTTAGGCAATGCTTTAGGCAGTGTCGTCAATACTGCATGTCAACAGGATGCATGTGATGTGCAATAGACCATACTAACTGAGGTTAAAGTAGGCTTCTGGTTAAAGCAGTAACCTCTGTGGTGTCAGCTGCTTGCTTTCCCGAGCATAAGATTGTTCAGAAATTGATGAATCCTTTCACTCAGATCTGGGATATTTTCAGTTCTGTGTTAAGCCTCTGTTTAGATGCATGTACCTGATATACCCAGTGTCTGTTGTTTCTGGAGCTACTTATCCATAAGTATGATTGGTTAAATATTTTATTATGCAAGGTTTAAGACTGTTACAAGGACTTAATCAATTATTTTGGCACAAAACTCACTTTACTGAATTATTTTTATTCCTTGTTTAACAGGCTGTGCCAAAGTGGTGTTGCTGTTTGTACATTTCTAAACTACACTTAAATTGAAAACTAACAGTGTTTCTGTTGTAAGTGGTGATAAAGCAGTTCTTGCATCTTTTCCCACAACCTGACAAAGAGCAAAGTATGTTTATGTATCTTTTCTTTGCTCCAGATTCTTAAATATGTACGTTTCTCTAATCTTCGTGATACCTTCGGTTTTATTTTAGTTGGGGCTGAAATCTCTTAAAGACATAGAACTTATGTCATTTATAAAATCCATCATTTTCCAAGTAAGATATGCTTGTCTTGGAGTCTTTCATCAGATTTCTGTGCATTGCAACACAAGCAAGCAGAAGGTGAAATACCAAATGTTGAATTGCCTTTTGTTTAGTAATGAGCACGCTGATTCTGTGTGTGTCAGTGTGAAATAATCTTCATGTGTACTGTGCATTACTTCTGCCAGATAGATACTTATTCCATAATGGATAAATATGTGGCAGCATTATTTTCCTTTATGCTTAATGCAGTTTCTTCAAGCTGTGTGTAATCTTACTCAAGAACTTCTCACTACCAGCTTCCTATGCGCTTTTTTTGTAGGATGTGGACAAGCTGCACAAAGCTGGAAACGAAACCTTTGTACAAGAAATGAAGCAAGATGATTCAAAAGAGGTTAGTTATGCTTCTTTACACTTCCATCCTCTCACTGGAAATGTGAAATGACACTAATGAATTGTCATCCAAAAACTAACAGAATGTGTGACTTTTGTTAGTGAGAATATTCATCTGAAGGGTAAACATCTAACAAAAGTATTCTAAAAACGTATTGAAGATTTGCTAGCATTGAATTGTTTAATGTATAGGATCTTATATAGTGGTATGTGAAATCTCAAACAGCTGAACAATTTTTGATGCAGAAATAGCTGTCTCTCAAAGAGGAAAGAAAATTATTCATTTTGTTTTCATTGTTCAGATGCACCTGTTCCTGTGTCTAGTTTCTGGTCTCCAGAATTTTAATCAAAATGTTTTGTATACATAAGTAACTCCTCAATGAAGAGTTTTTCTGTTTATTGTACAAACTGTATGGTGAGTGTTTCCCAGAAGTACCTACTGTTTAACAGTACAATGTTGGTTTTTTTAATTATTTCCTTAGATTATTGACAGTATTATAGAAGAAAGCCAGAAAGCACAGCAACTAGATGATGACTCTTTAGCTTCTAGAGGGAAAGGACTGACTGTTCCAACTTCAGATGCAAATGCTTGGATTGCTGGTGCAAGTATCATTAATAGTATTCCGGAAGTACTGGCAGCTAAAACTTTGTTACAAGAAGATGCAAGTGAACCAGTGCATCAGAGTGTGTGTGAGGACACTGAGCTGGAATCTGGCAAGCCTTTATTTACTTCTGAGGAACAGGAAACTGATAAACTAACAAAAGTAACAAATACAACTGACCATAAAGAGGATGAAACTGAAGCACAAGAAGAAACATCAAAAGATGAGGACGTAACAGACAAGAAAGAGGCAAATACTTTAGAACAAGTGACTTCAGATTTATCTACCAAAGACCTTTCTACAACAGAAGAAATGCCTCCAGCAAAACCACCAAGGCAGCTTACTGTGGAACCTGATATTGTTGCTAGCACAAAGAAGCCTGTTCCAGCACGGCCACCACCTCCAACAAACGTTCCTCCTCCGAGACCACCACCGCCTGCACGGCCTGCTCCACCACCCCGGAAAAAAAAGAGTGACCTGGATTTTGAAGTACAAAAACCTGTTTTGGAAGGCAAGTCATATATTTAACTGGTTTCAGCTATTTTTGTGTTCTGAGTGAAGAGTTGTTTGATCTTGTGATTTCAGTGTAGTTGACCTGTAAGCAAAGAAAAGCTTTAACAATTCCAACTTCTTACAGTGTTTTTTAAAAAAAAAAAAAAGCCTTTTGCATTACACATGCTTCTAATTCATGGACCCTCTTGCAAACTATCACGTTTTACCAAAAGAGCTACTTATGCAGCAAGGAGAATTGGCCATACCAATGCAGAAGCTAAGGAAAGAAAAGAGACTTCAAATGAAGTATCTCTAATCTCTGTTAGGTTAGAAATACAAGTCAAGGTGTAGGCTGAGGGCTCGTGAAAATGAGTATTCTGGGTTACTAGGAAATAACCAAAAGAGGAAAAACAATTTGTTAGCAAAACTGAGGAAGACCAAGTGTGAAATAGCTGGAGGCATAGATGTGGTATATGAAATATGTAGTTGTTAGGACAGATTTAGTGGTGGTTGTTGGGGAAAAAAAATAATAATAATGAACAGAAAGTTGTCAGATAATGTCAGGACTCCAGTAATCTCTGTAGCCTGTCCACAGCTCTTGTTACGCTCTTTCTACTGATATGAATCTCCTTTCAGTTCCTCGAGAGAATTTCACAGCTGGTGGTCTTTTAACTCCAAGTGCAGTGACAGAGGTCATGCCCAAGGATTCTCAGCCTTCTTTGGATTTGGCAAGTGCAACTAGCGGAGATAAAATAGTCACTGCACAGGTATTGGGAAATGGCTTCAAGTCTGAGAATCACAGTTGACATTTTCTGTCATTCCGTTGAATGATTATGTATCTTCTGTCTGCAAAATTTCAGGAAAATGGAAAAGCAGCTGATGGCCAAACAACAAATGAAGTACTTGGACCACAAAGACCCAGATCTAATTCTGGAAGAGAACTCACGGATGAGGTATTAATAAAAGTGATTTGTACATAGTACTTTTTTGTGCTTGCTTTTTCCAGTCTGCTGAGTTAATTGCAGTATTCACACCTTGCTCTTGCCCTCTGACTCGCTATAAGCTGTGGCCAGAGGCTCAGATAGAAGGGATGGCATACTGGCTTTGTCCATGTAAGGACTTTATGGTTCTTGAGTCATTTGGAGTAGTAAAGTTTAGAAGCATGAGCTGTGATGGGTCTGGCATGCTGTGAATTTGTGCTTGTAGCTATGCAAACACATTGCAAAGTTAGTGTGAGGGAACATTAGCGAAGCTGATAATTTTTTCCTGCACAGAAAACAGGAAGAAGTCAGCAACAAGGCAGTGAGTTTCCTAATATTGAGAAGTAATTTATTCAGTTAATAACTTCAGTCTATCCTAGTGATGTTATCAAACTGTTGTCAGCTTACTATTGCTCAACCGGTGTATTTGTGTTCCATAAAAACCATTTCTGTAGTACTTGATAGGTTTAAGTACTCTTTATCTGTAGGCAGAGATTCTTTGCCTAAATCTGCTAAAACACCTGAAAGGGGGATGCTTCAGATTAATTTTATTATGTATGTTTGATCTTAGCACAGCATGCGTCAGGTAGTCTGATGTTTATATGGCTGCACTTCTGGTCTATGAAATCAAAGCTTGTGATGACATGTAATTGTTTATCTGTGTGTAGTGCTCTGTAACATTTGCAGTAATGTGCTGACAGCAAGATTAGCTTGAACTTTGTAAAATACAGTGAACAACATGATCTCTCGCTACTATAAATAATCTGTAAGACCGCATGATTTCTGTTTTGCTTTTGATGCCTATTTGGGTCATCTTGACTTCACACCATATTTTTTCCATAGGAAATTCTAGCAAGTGTAATGATAAAAAACCTTGACACAGGTGAAGAAATACCCCTGAGTTTGGCAGAAGAAAAGTTGCCAACAGGCATTAATCCTCTCACTTTGCATATCATGAGGAGAACTAAAGAATATGTCAGGTATGAATGATGATAGCTTTAAACTCTTTCTAGTATTGTTTTTGTCATTTTTTTTTTTTTGCATACGGAGGACTCTTTGTGCAAGAGTCCCAATCCAACTGTCTCTGATTTGCATGTTTAATTCCCTATTCTGTATGAACTGGGTTGTTTATTGAGGCAATAGAATTATTTATTGAATTTTTCTAATTTAACCGAAAGTTTATGATAGTACTGCAGTGTGTACCTGTGGTCATTGTAGCTACTACTGAAAGGTTTTCCTGCTCTGTTCAGAGCTTTGGGCCTTTCTCATCTTTAAAACTGAATGTTTTTTGTTTTTTAAATTGAATGTTACATTTTAATGATCAGGAAATTGTCAACTTAGAAACTGGACTTATTTCTAAGGCCTAGATTGATACATATACATTAAAAAAAAAAAAATTAGGGTGTTTTTTTTGCATTGCTGTTTTAAATAAAAGTTCATTTTCATAGAACTGTTTCTTTGGCATCTAGGATGTATATGCAGTTTTACTATCAAGATTCCTAGAAAATGAAAGACGTGTTTTATCATTTGGTCCTACTTTGCTGGTTTTTCACTGTTTTGATACAGTAAGATTTCATACTGAACAACAACTTCTGTATTTCCTAGTAACGACGCAGCACAGTCTGATGATGAAGACAAAATGCAGGCACAGCAGACAGATACTGATGGAGGGAGGTTAAAGCAGAAAACGTAAGATGTTGTTTCATGTCCCTACGAATAAATGTCAAGTTTCATTTTAAGCTGAAACTCCCCTTCTTAAATCCAAACAAGTTATTTAAGTGATATCTGAAATTACCTAAGCCTATTTTTCTGCAGTTAAACTGAAGATTACATGACTGCTGGCAAATTAAATACTTATTTTTAGAAACAGTAATGGAAAACAATACTGCATTTCAAATCAAAGCTACTGATTTGTAATAACCAAAAATAAGAATTTGCCACTATTGTGTTGAATAAATGCCCTTGCTTTTTAAGGACACAGCTGAAGAAGTTCCTTGGCAAATCTGTAAAGCGAGCAAAGCACCTTGCTGAAGAGTATGGGGAACGTGCTGTAAATAAAGTCAAGAGTGTTCGAGATGAAGGTCAGTGACGTGATTTCTGTGCATTACCCCCCCACCCACCAAATAAATCTGTTTATCCTTGGGCTTCTCAAATTCAAAGCTGGCTGAGGGGACATATACTGGTGTATGCTACCTGAGTACAGTTGGCTTCTTCAAGTTTGTAGCTTGGTAGGCATTCTGAGGTTACGAGGCTGGTTTCTTTTGCAGCAGATGTTGAGTGAACTTTTAGTTAAGCCAGTTGAATAGTATGATTTTTACTTTCATATCTAGACAGCTTTCTAACAGTATAATCATCTTTCTTAAAGAGTTTTTCTAACACAGAAGTTGGGATTTTCTTAATTGCTTTATTAAAGTCACTTGGCCTTCTGACAATCAATGCTATATCCTCAGACAGCTGGAACTCCTGGTAGAAGTTTTTCTGAGAACAACTGGGTTGTCCCTTTTGTTTCAGCAGTTTTCTAGACAGGAATCTAGTACTTAATTAGGCCAGTTTAACCACAGCCAGAGGGACATAAGTGCCACTGAGCTGCTGCACTTCAGGATCCTATGTTGCCACTGTTTTTTTGCCCCAGTTTTTCTGCAGTTCTCCTGCTTCCATGGGCAGTCCACCAGGCCCTTTCTGCATATTGTCAGAAGAAACCAGTATAAGTAAATCTGTAATTTTCAGCATGCATTAAATAGGCAGAAACTGCTACATAGAGGATGTACTGAATGCAAAACCTGGTGCGAGGTATGAAGCAAAATGAAAATTCATGGCAGTTACTTTGGGTTTTGAGTGTTTGGATGTACTGCAAACCAAAATTAGTGTAGGTGTATTTCTAGACCTTGATGCTTGTATTTTTGTTTTGCTTTAAGATCCTACAGCTGTTTATCAAAACTTGCAAATTCAGGACTGATCTGCTACTGAAAGGTATTGGCACATATTCTTGGTAGTAGAAAGTGTGCTGTAACATTCTGAATTTGTGTTCCTCTTAGTCTTCCATACAGATCAAGATGATCCTTCTTCCAGTGATGATGAAGGGATGCCATATACGAGACCAGTTAAGTTCAAAGCAGCACATGGCTTCAAGGGACCTTATGATTTTGAACAAATTAAAGTTGTTCAGGATCTCAGTGGAGAGCATATGGTACGTCTTTCCATTTTTGTTTTGTTGAATCTGTTCAGTCTAAAGTTCAACTTCCAGACTTTATCTACTTGATGACCTTCATACTTTTCTTGAAGGGCAGTTCCATTCTGTAAAATTAATATTCTGGCAAGAAATGAAAACTTGACTGGTTTGATCAAATTTTTCAGGGAAAAGAAAGGTGTAATCACATAATTAGGCATGAGAGATTCTCCATAAGTTTTCCTGATTTCTGTAAGCCAAAAATAGGCTGTGATCCACTAACAGAAGTGAGCACAGGGCAGCTCAGTTTGACCCAGTCAGCAGAAACTGAACTTATGTGCCTGTGAAAAATATAATTAATGAACTGAAATATTGGATGAGTTCTGCAGGCGAAAGTGGGGAGAGATTAATGGGATGTGTGAACTGGAGTGATAAGGAGGGAAGAGACTGGAATGTGATATTTCTAAACAGGCAGTTGTGGAGGATGAGCAGCAAAACCTCCCATCCATCACTGTTTGTAGTGCTGCACGTTCACCTGTGGAGTCTGAAACTCATTCATTCTAGTATTTGACTCCCCAGGTACTTTTGCTGACAGCAGCTGTGACAACAATTGAAGCTGTCCCTCATTTTAAAGCGTTAGGCTGAGGATAATGGCATATAGCAATCAGTTTCACTGGAGAGTTCAAACCTGTCCTTCAAAACAAACATTCCCAATCCTGAAGACTGCATCTATGTTAGTTTCTATCAAGCCAATAGTTGACTTCTTAAAACCTAGGAAATTCCCCAAAAGCAGTTTAAAATGGAGCTAGGTTGGTGTGATCGAATACGTAGTATCTGTTCATTAAATAGCAAGGAGAAGATGGAATACTGCTTGTGTGGTACTGTCTTCTTATTGGTTGACTCTTTGGACTTTGCACTGAATAAAGAATTGTCACAAGCTTTGCAAAATCCTCATTTAATGTGTATACATAGTACTTGTTTAGGGTGCCGGAATTGTTGTAAACAAGCATGATTTCTCCAGGGGGAAAAAGTGAAATGATACCACAGTTTGAACTAACTTCAAGTGCAGCTACAGATATTTGCTGCTTCTGCACATCAGCTCTGCCTTGCTGACCATTAGTAAGCACACCAGTTTCACGTAGAACACTGTGGTGGCGCTGAGCTCTCATAAATCCTCACTTCTACAGCATTCTACCCTGTATGCTCTTTCAAACTTTTTGAAAAACGTGTTACTGTCCACCAGATTTAACCATTACCTTTCAGTGCCTCAATCTGCAATTTGTTTTTGTGTATGTCCTAAATAACATCTGTTGACATTATATAAAATCATTTTTTGTATTGAAAGGGTACTTCTTGTAACTTAAACCACAATCTCTTTATTTGAACAGGGTGCTGTTTGGACAATGAAATTCTCTCACTGTGGTCGATTGCTTGCATCTGCAGGACAAGACAATGTAGTGAGAATATGGGTTTTAAAAAATGCTTTTGACTACTTCAATAATATGCGAATGAAATACAACACAGAAGGTAACTTTCTATATACTGCTAGAGTTCTAAAACATTAGAAATTCTAATGATGTAGGAACTTAGTGCTGATTGTGGAGCTTCTGCTTCTGTTCTAGGTCGTGTCTCACCTTCCCCATCTCAAGAGAGTCTCAATTCTTCAAAGTCTGATACTGATGCAGGGGTATGTACGCTAGATGTTGAGAAAGAAAGACGTGGTTGCACTGTTCTGTAATGCCAGATCTTCATTGTTGCTTTATCCAAACACATTTTAAATAGTTCTTGGCCTGAGGCATAGACAAAATGTTTTGTCAATGTTCTTTGGTCAAATACTGTTATCCCACATATCTGGGAAGCAAGCAAGAAACCAAGTCACTAAACTTAATACGTTTTGAAGTCTGCCTTGCTTCACTGTAGCCTTCTGCAACTAACTTGTCTTCCAGAGTACATTTCTGAAAGAGGTACTAGAGGGGAAAAATCACTATTGAATTTCCTGGCATAGCGTTTTGCCTCCAGAGCATTACTTACAGTTAGATGTTAACTTCATATTCTCTTTTCTGAGAAAGGCCAAGCTGAACAATAGCATACTTAGAAGGCTGGCAAAACATGATGTTGTTTACACATCTGGATAGAATAAAATGGAACATCACAGACCAGAAGTATTAAGACATTGTTACTTGTAAGGCGTTCAGATACTTTCCTAATCTTGCCATTAAAATCAATGTGATCAGGATTTTTGTTTTTGGTATTGTAAGAAACAAATGATAAAACCGGGGTTTAATTGAAGATTTTTAACAGTAATATTTAATGCATGCTTTTGGTGGGGAGGGGGAATCTGTCCTTACCCTTAGGTAACTGCATGCCATGTACACCAGAGGTGTTGTTTTAAGGCTATTTTTATATGAGCTTTTGTATGTTTTTGTTTTGCCACCTGTCTATGCTGAAAGGCCCTTTTGTTAGGAAGTCAGCATTCTTGATGTGCATTAGAACCCTGAAGCTTTAACTCACGGTTTATTTTCTGCGTTGAAATACACTTTTCAAAGTTGGTGTACTTGATTTCAAAAGATTATCTTTGAACGTTTGCTTAAATTGCTGTCAAGTTTATCGCATTGAATAAAAGCCGTATTGATGGACAGTGTGGAGCTGCTTGGTTTTGGTATTTCAAAACAATGTTTCACAGTGCATTTGTGCTTTAAAGTTACTGTGTTTATTAGTACAACATTATTTTGTATAACTTAAGAGTCCTTCAAATTGTCACAGGCCCTATACTTCGTGTAAGCAGTAACTGCTTTCTTTACGTTTTCCAGCTAACATTTTCTAATGTTTCTATACCTTTATCTGATAGATTTGCAGTGGAGTTGATGAAGACCCAGATGATAAAAATGCTCCATTTCGTCAACGGCCATTTTGCAAATACAAAGGGCATACAGCAGATCTCCTTGATCTTTCCTGGTCTAAAGTAAGGCACCTTAATACAGGCTGCACAGTTCTCCTGTGTTTTCATTGTTACATCAAATGCCATTGAAAATATCTGAGCAGTACGAAACAATCATTGAATTTAAGAGAAAGGGTTTGCAGAAACATCACTTACTCCATCTGAAATAGCTGCAATAAAAGAAACTAACTTGGACTTCTCTAATTAAGGCTTTTAAAAAACAAGCTAGTAATACAGTTATGATTTTGTATCATTTTTTGATACTGAAGTAAGTTAAAATGGTTAGAGTTGGAGGAAAGGAATTTTCACTGGGCTATTTTGTAATTTCTGAGTTATGGTGTTAATGGCTTTTCTCGTCTTCTGTATGCTTCACTGTTTTTATGCAAAGTGTACAGATTCTGAAAAACTACTGAAGAGAAGCATGTATTGAAACTAGAGAACTGCCTCGTACTTAACTATCACAATTTTTCACACAAAGCGCATTTGGGGTAATTCTCCATATTGGAAGACTGTTGCTATTTTAAAAGTTCACTCTGGTTGAAGGATCTTAGGAGAAGCTCTCACCCTTTCTCTGGAACTTGTTGTGCTGATTTTTCTTGTAACTACTTTTCCAAGTACTCATTTCCACTGAGATTCTTCCAGAAGGAGTTTTATAATTGAGCTTTGGTGTTCTGGGCTTAAGGAAAGCGCCACTCAGTAATGGTAATTTGGATAAAACGTTTCTATCTGAAAGAATAAAATGTTGAATTTCATGAAAGGGAAGAATTATAAGACCTGTTTTCATTAGCATTTAGGATACTACACCAAAAGAAACTTGATTTCTGAAGAGTTGCCTTTCCTGAAACATGCTGTGAATAGATGGGGCTTTTCTTGTATTTGCCCATGAGAGTAGGCAGTCCTGATGGCATGCTGTTCTCTAAAGAAGCTTCAGAAGTCTTTCCTACAGTCCCACCCAACTTTCTTCTGTAGCAGGGGGTGGGGAGCCTGTTAACATTTATGTTATAGTGCATTACAGTTATAGTCAGTGCCCTAGAAATGTTGTGCTGAAGAAAATTGCAGCATCTCAGCAAGTTACATAATTTCATTTAACAATGTTTCACTAAAGCTGGTAAATATATTCATCAGTGATCAAGAGGTTTGTTCGGCTGATGCTTTTGCAGTTGCAAGAAAGCTGTACAAAGCATTATTATTCAAGCAAAAATGCATGGTATCAGATTGCTTCTGTATTTTCTGTTACTTCTGTACCTATTACTAACTATGGAATTCTCCTGTTCCACAGAATTACTTCTTGCTTTCTTCTTCTATGGACAAAACTGTCCGTTTATGGCACATATCAAGAAGAGAATGTCTCTGTTGTTTCCAGCATATAGATTTTGTCACTGCTATAGCCTTCCATCCAAGGGTAAGGGTAATAGTCTTGTTTCTTCCAGAGGCAGAATTTGAGATTCTTACCCCTTTATTTATAACTTTAAAAAGACATTGAATAATAGTTTGTGTGGTTTAAAAGTATTCCATTGGATAATATTCCAGACCAGTGTTTTCATCTTCACTAAGCATCACCAGGAGTGTCCATGATTCACCATTTGTAGGAATAAGGTGGAAAATGAACTGTCTATAGGCTAACAACATCACAGTGGCCTAGTTTGGAATAACTCAGCTGACAGGGTTAGTGTTTCTGCAGCTTGTGTTTGGAAGAAAAAATGTAATTGTCATCACAGTGAGCAATGCTCCAGATTGAGGTACTTTGTTCTGAAGACTGCATATGTGTAATATTTTCAGAGATCTCTAGGAAATTAAACTTGTCAGTAACTTTAATTCTGTCTTTTCAGTCATTGTAAACTTCATAATCAACACATTTGTGAGATTCTGCAGAGAAGTTTGGAAATTAGTTGGGATGGGTTTAAGGAAATATTTCTGGGCATGCTTATAGCACAAGCAGAGATCAATGCAGTGTGTCCTCTCAGGATGACAGGTACTTCTTAAGTGGTTCACTGGATGGGAAACTCCGACTCTGGAACATTCCTGACAAAAAAGTGGCGTTATGGAATGAAGTGGATGGGCAGACAAAATTGATTACAGCTGCCAACTTCTGTCAGAATGGCAAATATGCAGTAATAGGCACGTATGATGGAAGATGTATCTTCTACGACACAGAGGTAAGAAAGTTTTTGAGATTGTCTTCTCATGTTAAGCAATAAAGATTGAAAAGTCACACTTCTTATTAAAGTATTAACAGACAAAACCTGTTAGAACGTGAAGCAAAATGGGTAAAAACTTCAGTTTAAATCAAATTATTTGGAATAAGCATACATTCTAATTTCTTTTCAGCACTTGAAGTACCATACACAAATACATGTACGTTCTACCAGAGGCCGAAATAGAGTTGGAAGAAAAATTACTGGCATTGAACCTTTGCCTGGGGAAAATAAGGTACTGTCTTTGAGTAAAAGCTTGACTCGATATTGGAGTCTTGCATTTATATCTAATGCTCATTAAGTTCGTTTTGTTTGCTCAGCTGACCTTTGTTTGCCATAATCAACTTAAAATCGGGATTCTTTTTGCTCTCCTTAGATGAAATTGCTTTTGCCTATTTTGCATTGTAAAATACTGTCTAGTGGTAAAATATATATTTAGTGATACTCTGGTCTGATTAATGTAAAGCTGAGAAAATGTTTGTAGATGAAACGGCTTTCAGTGAAGATTTCCTTGGCATAACTAATGTCTCCAGATTTAATATTCATTTGGAAACATTCTTCATTCTTCACCCTGGAGGTGTTCAGGGCCAGGTTGGATGGGTCACTGGGCAGCCTGGTCCAGTATTAAATGTGGAGGTTGGCAGCCCTGCCTGCAGCAGGGGCGTTGGAGCTTGATGATCCTTGTGTTTCCTTCCAACCTAAGCCATTCTGTGATTTGTACAGAAGCTGAAAAAATGCTGAAAGCTCAAGGCAGATATTCAAAAAAGTGTACTCTGTTCTTTAGAATCAGTCCTTTTGCTTGGCTTTGCTCTGAACTGAAGCCTTGAGTCAAAAGATGGAGAATGAACTCTCGCTCCTTCTTGGACATGCTAACTGCTTCCACTTCTAATTTTTCTTTCATTTCTTTCTAGATACTGGTGACATCTAATGATTCCAGAATTAGATTGTATGACTTAAGAGATCTATCTTTATCTATGAAATACAAAGGTTACGTCAACAGCAGCAGCCAAATCAAAGCCAGCTTTAGGTAAGACAGTATTATGGCAAGGCAGTTGTTGAATTTTGGAGGTACCATGGATGAAGTACAGAGGCTTTTGTTTGAATAATCTGTATACCTTGGTACAAATCTGAGCTTCTGAGATGTCTTATAGCTCAGAATACTAAGGTAACTGAAGGCTGTAATTCTATGAAAAGATTCTATAAATTGTGCACTTAGTCTGACTGCACTATTAAAGCTGCAGGCCATCTGAAGAGCCACTGTAATGTTTACTTGAGCATCCAATGAAAGTAATGTTTTTTCTTCTTTCTATCTTAAGCCATGACTTTACATACATTGTAAGTGGTTCAGAAGATAAATATGTTTATATTTGGAGTACCTATCATGACTTGAGCAAGTTTACGTCTGTAAGAAGAGACCGTAATGACTTCTGGGAAGGCATTAAAGGTAAAAAGTCAATTTTTTTTATCAAAGATTTCAAAAAATTAAAGACTGGAAGACAAATATTTTTCTGAGCAGTACTGTTCATTTAGTTTGAACAAGTTATTAACGTTATAAAGTAAGGTGCATTGTAATTTTGGGGTTCTTAAGTGGACTCAAAAACCTGATCCTCAGGAGACATGCATGTGATTAGGATGCATGATTGGGATGGCAAGAGATGATGAGCCTCGGAGCTTTTCCAGCTTCTGTCAGATTCTGAATGAATGCCATGTTTCACAGGCAGAGCTGAGTAATCAAAACACTTATCAGCCCTTAGATCCCTTATGGAAAAATGACTTCGAAAACAAATGCAAACATTTGTTTACTTCTTTTTGTCATGTAATGAAAGAAAAAGAGCAACTCTTCTGTTTATCCAGCCTCATCACCACTCAGTGCACAGGGTTTTTTGGGGAAATGCAGGGCAGTGTTTATATCAAATGTGCTCTGGAAATCTTGCTAATTAGCTTTGGGTGTTTACAGGAGCTTCAGATGTCCTCAGCATTGTAAAACAATGATAATTGTTCCTTGAATGATGAATTTACTTAGTGTAGCTAACCCTGGTGTTCTTAGATGCTTACTAAAATGTATGCCTGCTGTTCTTGTAAAATGAACAATCCCTTGAAACAAGGTAATCAAAATTGGATTGTCTTTCTGAAGCGCACAATGCTGTGGTCACCTCTGCGATTTTTGCTCCCAATCCTGGCTTGATGGTGTCACTGGAAACTTCTGATAAGCAAGAAGCTGAAAGTAAAGGAGAAGATTCTGAAACAGCAGATACCATTCCCTCTGGTAGGTGTTAAGATGATGTATGCTTGAAACCATAGTATGAGAAGAATACTTTCAATGTGGGAGGGAGGCGGCTTTGGAAGTGAAGTCATTGCAAGGGGCATGAATGTTCTGGACATCTTGACTGGTATTACAGTGTAAAAATCCCAGAATAGGAAGTGAGGGATGTAGTTGTTGCCCTGTGTATTTTGGAAGTATTCTTGTTAACTCGAGCTGTTAGGGGGTACAGCTCTAGCTTGTATATAATGCAAAAGTGCCTTTCTTAGAAATGCAGATGTTTCTTGAAGAAATGGTTAGATAATAAGAATGTGCTGGAGAAAGAAAAGTCAGTGATTCTTTTAATGAGAGCTTGATGCATTTTTAAGAAATAACAGATTATTCTCTTTCCTTAAGGAGCACTGAAGACAGATCACACAGAAGTGCTTTTATCGGCTGACTTCACTGGAGCAATCAAAGTCTTCATTAACAAAAAGAAATGCGTATCTTAATTGTTTTGCAACTGACAGTATAAAACCATGGTACTGTGGGATTAAAATTCCATAAATAATGTGGGCAAAAGCAGAGTATCTAATATAATAATGTTACAGGCTGATTTATTTTTAAAATCTTTATTTTATGGCTACTCAAATATTGGATTCTTGGAAAGCAGTGTCTACTTAGTTAACACTTTGGCTTGTAGAATAGAAGGGAATGTGTAAGAATAATGCTGCCAAACATTAGACTCTAAACTTTCTGAAAAGAGGTATTTTGCAATGTCGTTGTGAACCTGCACAGGTTTCTGCACGAAAACATCTTCACATCTGTGTGTGCCTTTTGGTGACATGCACTAAGTTGAAAATCTATTGGAGATTTTGGTGGCTCTTGTGGCCACTGGGTGTGGGGACTGGGAAAGATGGAGGAATGACTGAAAAAATACTCAATGATTCAGTCTGATCATTGCACAAAACTCCGTTTGAGAAAGATGTTGAATTTGTAGTAGCTATTGTTCAGAGTTTTAAGTTATGCAAGTTTTTTGATGGGTCAGCAACAATGTGTAAATGTTTTTATAAATTTCTCAACTTCAGGACGTGAAATTTTTTGTTGTCTTTTAAGTGTTGTGGACTTTAGATTCCTTTCTTATGTATAATTTTTTGCACACTGGAGCACAATACTTGTGTAAAGAATTCTCTCATTCCTTTTTCATGGGCACCAGGATACATTCACCTTCCAGATAAAACTAAGCTGCATTAGAAAGTTCTTATATTTTACAACTGTGTAAAATAAACTGTTTACATTTTTTTAAGCATTGTAGCTTAAAAGTTTTAAGTTCTTGTTTGTTTGTTTAGTGCCACTGAATTTTGGAAGTCTTTGTAAATATTCATATAAAACACCTATGAAGTAACATTCTGGGCACTCTAACCCATGAAATGTTATTGATGGTCAAGTGTTTCAGAGAAAAAATGTCATTAAACTTGGTCACACACTTGGAAAGTGTTACTTCTTTTCCATTTTGATTCCTAAATTTGCCATTTGTCTAAATATTGCTGGCTGCTTTGTGAGATCGTTGGTCTTGTGTACTCATTTTTCTTTTTAGTTCTGTTTTGTCCTGTCCTGTCACTTTTCTAACAGCTCTGTTATGGGGAATGCAGTACTGGAACTAGCTGTGGAGCAGAGTGGAGTGTAGTTGTACAGTCATCTGATGTAAGGAGGAGATTTCAGAAGTGTGTAAAGATTCCTGTTGCCATTAGTGGGAGAATGAAGATATGGAAAGTCAGGGAATTGGTCCCACTGTCTTAATGTTTTTTTTCTCAGGTGCCTTGAACATGAAAGGGAATTGCAAGGGATTTATTGTCCAACAAAATAAATACAAAAAAATGCTGTGTGCTTTAGAAAATTCACAGTTGACACACTTGGAGTAAGTATAGCTCATGGATCTGAAATTTCCTGTATGCATGAGGCATAAGCAAAGTCTTGAGATTTTGGTTTTGTTCTTGGGGCTCTATTGACTTGACAGAAGTGGGAAGATGGCACAAAAACACATCTAATCTGTAACTCCAAAAGTGAGTTTTGGCAATAGGTTGTATATGCAGAAGGCTGTAATTTCTTTTTGCAAGGGCCTACTTATCCTTTTGTTCTTTAACAAAAGCTCTTTACATGCATGTAATCCAGAACCCACTTATAAAATACAATTGAGAATTTTCAGGAGACAGAAGTGAGGATATGTATGAATTAACACAGGAATCCATGAAGTGAGCTGTCTGTAGTGTCAAAGACGATACAAATGCTTCCCTTCAAGACCTAATTTCTACTGGAGCTGGCTCCTGTCACAGTTTATTCTGGCAGCAAGCAGCTATGACTGAAAACAGAGTTGTTTCTCTACTACCTTTGTCTCTGAGTCTCTGAGACACTTTGTCTCTGCAAGCTGGTGCATGTGCAGAGAACAGAAACAACAGTATCTAAAGCAGCTCTGAGAAAGAAGGGAACAGACTGTAGCAGATTCTGTTGTAACAGGACATGGGGAAATGGTCTCAAACTAGAACAGGCAAGATTTAGATGGGCTGCAAGGGAAAAGTTTGTTATGCTGAGTGTAGTTATGCTCTGAAACAGGTTGCCCAGAGGTGGTGGTGGATGCCCTGTTGCTGGAGGCAGGGCTGGATGGGGCTCTGAGCAATCAGATCGAGCTGTAGGTCTTGTTCATTGCAGGGGAGTTGGGATGGATGGCCCTTAAAGGTCCCTTCCAACTCAAATTAATTTGTATTTTGGCAATGTCCATCTTCTATATGTATCTTTTTTCCCCTCTAATTATAGGTAATTGTAGATTGTCTGAGATCTGCATATAGGCACACTGGTTTTGATTCATTTTGTGAATGTGAGAACAAACTGGAAGGCTGCTGGCGGGTTCTCAGAATGTAGTACTGGAGCTGTGCTTCAGGGTTCTTTGTGCTAACAGCTACAGCTACTAATTCTTTTTTCCTAGCATTTTCCTAATAGTAGTGGCTTGCTACTGGGATGCTAAGGCAGCTTTTCAGTTCATGGGATTAGAAAACGGTTCTTTTCCTGTGTGTGCTTCAATGGCAATTCAGGCTTCTGTGTGGAAATCAGATCAGAAAATAGTGTTAAGTGTGTGGAGCGCATAAAACTAGCGAATTTTGCCTACTTTCCCTTCCGCTATTTGGGAGTACAGAAATCCTGAAGCAGCATATGGGATTTGTGTTTCTTCTGTCCGTGAGGAGCTGTGGCCATGCAATCCTGGGTAAGTCAGCAGAGGGCAGCCCTTTAACAGCAAGGAGCTCTTAGACCAAAGGTAGCATCGATGTGTTGCTACACAGCTGGAATATGCTCCCAGAAATTGGGAAGTGAGGAAAGTGAGGATGTAATGGTATTCATAACTGTTTCTACCAGCAAAAAGTCATGCCTGGGTCTGTGTTACTGAATCATGCTGGCTCAGTGCAGGAATGCAGGTCTCTATGCAATGAAGTGAAGCAATGGGATTAATTACCTACTTATGGCTAATCACTTAGTTAAGTGTTTTTCTGGGATAGGCCCATTTGAAGGTGATAAATAGGCACACAGATAACCAGTGAAGGCAGTGCAAAACAGGATTATTTTCTAATGATATTACCTGTCTTTTACCTTGGATGGCTTGTGAGAAAAGAAGCCCTATGCCTGCCTCTAACCCTACAGCTTGTCTGAGGGGTTCTCAGTGATGGCCCAGGAGCTCCATATGTAGGGTTTCAGATTTTATATCACTGTCAGCTGCAAACTGGTGAGTTAGGCAAAAAAATTGGTTGCTTTAGCTCATCCTCTATGTTACAGTGCTACCAATAAGTGGGTAAGATTTTGCTGTTGGTCTTAATGCATGTATGTGCAAAACTGTAGTCTGTGCTGTTCTGAAATCAGCCTGAGCTTGCAGCAGATTGTTCCTTCAGAGAAATGTGTTGACTGTGGTTCCTGTGCTCCCAGTAAGTGCACATACCTGAGAAAAGGGCAGCAATCCATCAGCTGTAGCCCTTCAACTGGAGAGCCTGGTGTTCAGTGCTCTGCATTGAATCTGCAGAAGGCAAAGGGGAGGCTGCAGTTTCTTACATGGCAGAAGGCAGCAGTTTGGGCATTTGTAAGAGATGCACTGAGAAAAACTATTATTTTACTAAACCGTGTTTTAAAAAATGAAAATAGAAGTGATTTCAATGATGACTGCATTTTGTAAGAGAGCCTGTGTTTTCTGTCCTTTCCTGGGAACAGAACATTTTCACCTCTTGAGATCTCCAGGGTTGTTGAGGCTGTGAGTTTCCTATGGCTGAGTTGAAGAAAGTTGTTCTCTCTGAGGTGATGCCCTGAGCAGTTCCACAGCACCTCCAGAATCTTGCTGTGTTCTCGTGTGTTGTTGTAATGCTGGTTAACTATCCCTGACCTTTTTTCCCCATGCAAGGCTTGTGGCTGTAGTCTCCTTTTGCAACCTCGTGCCTCCTCTTGTAGTAATGCTGTGGCTGCTGTTGTCTGCCTTAGTGCTTGTTGTGCCTGAGACTTTTATTCTGATGTTCAGCCTTCCTGAGATAGAGCTTTCTGCATGTTGTTTTCATGTCATGTGTCCTCACTGCTTCTATTTTCCTTTTGTTTCCATGCTTAGCTCCACAAAACAGCCTCAGTTTGCTGGCTCTTCCTTGGCTCAACTGAGTGGGATGGTGACTGGGCGCAGCCCCTTGCTGGCACTGCACTGAGCTCGTAACCTCACTGGGAACTTCTTGCTTCTGACCGCATAAACAAGGGGTGGGTACTCCAGGGATCATTTTATTTCCTGTCAAATGACCCATCATAGTGCTGTTCTCAGTGCTTTCTCTGATCTAGCAAACCAAAGGCAGAAAATAGTACTGCCATGAGTGCTGGTCTCCCATCACTGGTGTTGCACTGGCTCTTGCTTTCCCATGGGGCCCAGGCTGTCTGAGCTCCCTCCTGCAGGCAGGATGAGCAGGGCTGCCCTGTTCTGGGGCCAGCAGCCATGTAGAGACTGGTGAAATCTCTGCAAGAATTCCTATGGCTGTAGGGATAAGGAAGTGAACCTCAGTGCTCTGTAGCTGGAGTTGTTTGTCACAAAGCTTTATGCTTCTTTAGAACTAGTTTAGACAGATTTTGAAAAGCCTTAAGGAAGGGTATTAGTGAAAATGTTAATGCTCGAGTGATTAAACTTCCTCCTTTTCTGTCCCCCATCTAGATATTTCATAATCAAGTATAAACTTTTGGATTTGTTTTGCCTCTGTTGTAGAAGATCAGAGCAATGTTTAATATGAAATGGTGTCTGCTGCCCCTTCCATGAACTGCTAAAAAGCAGAACAATAACTGGCTTGCATGCTTTAGGAGTCACAAATAAGAGTTTCAATGGTTTGATTTATAGTAGCTGTATTCATTTCTCCCCTACACGTTGGCTCTTATAATCTAAACAGTTTCTCTATATGTTGTGTGACTGGCAGTGTGCTGACAATTCCAGTGCAGCGCTTGTAAATAGGATTCAATCAGCCATAGCACGCATGCGAATTCCATAGGGCATGACTATCACAGAATCCTAGAATGGCCTGGGTTGAAAAGGACCACAATGATCATCTAGTTCCAACCCCCTGCTGTGTGCAGGGTCACCAACCAGCAGACCAGGCTGCCCAGAGCCACATCCAGCCTGGCCATGAATGCCTCCAGGGATGGGGCACCCACAGCCTCCTTGGGCAACCTGTTCCCGTGCATCTGTGAACACAATGCAATGCCCGAATGCCAGCCAGGAACGCCATTGGGAACAGCAGCACAGGAAGGGGAACAGAAGAGCACCAAGTGAGCTTCTGTATGACTATAGGGCAGCTCTATGCAGTGCAATATCTGTGTGCAATACCATTGCACTATAAAGCAAAGCAATTTAAATGTAAGGCGCTAAGGTATAAAATACATGAAGTAAAATAAAATGAAAAGATCTCTCTGCCATCAGCTTGCCGTCCTCGGGACTATGCACAAAGCTACAGGGACCAGGAGCAGGCATTCACTCCTTTCCCCTCCTGACTTCTGGCTGAGCAGCCAGGCAGGGAGCTGGGATCGTACACGCTGTGATCAGAGCACTTTCCTATAGCGAACCCCATAGGCTGGAGATGCTCAGTAGCGGGATCTCGCCCTGCTGAATGCTTAGCCTTACAGGAAGGCAGCGGGGACCCACTTTGAGGAGTCCCCGTGCACACAATGCAATGCCAGAATGCCATTGGGAACAGCGGCACAGGAAGGGGAACAGGAGAGAACCAAGTGAGTCTCTGTATGACTACAGGGCAGGAAACGCCGGTAAGCTCGGCTCTCCGCGGCCGGGAAGCGCCCAGCACCTGCTGAGGGGACAAAGCGGGGCCGGGCCGGGGCGGGGGCTGAGCTCGGTCCCTCCTCGGTCCCCGCCCGCCGCTCAGCGGCTCCGCCCG
>JAOWBP010004006.1:2428384-2472818 GCA_028571105.1 Tragopan temminckii
GGGATGGGGAGCGATGAGCGAGGGATGGAGCGCGCTGGGTGAGGGAGAAGGGCCGGGCAGGGCGCGGCTGAGCCGGGCAGGAGATGGGGGAGGGCAGGGCGGGAGCACAATGCCCTCCTCGGGTACTCCTTCCCGTGGGTTGTGCTGTGCCATCCTGCCTTCAGCCCCGCTTGCCGCCTGCCATCGCTGTGCCCGTCTGAACGCGCTCCAGAGGCGTGAGGATCGCAGGAACCGATGCTTCTGTCACCTTGGGTCAGTTAGGTGGTACTTGCGTGGTGGGAGCACGGGTCAGTGAGGATTCATCTGTGCAGGGCAATGAGCAGACAGGTAACGGAGCTCATCCTGGTTGGGTGCAGGCATTGTGAAGCTGGTAAACAAACGGGGTGGGACTGAAGGGGAACTGGAATTGCTGTGAGCATCCCAGGAACCGTGCCCCAACATCTGGGATGGAAGCCACGTGCTTTATTGGATGCGTTTCATCCCTCCATGTGGGATGCTGCAGCAGGTTGTCTTTGTTGTGTGCACAGCTGTGCAAATGTTGGCTGCGGTACCCCGGGGGGATGCTGGGGGTAGTTCAAAGCTTCCCTGAGCTCTGTTGGATGTATTTCACCATTGCTCATTGAATTACTCTAGCGTGCAATCACACTTGACCTTGACTTTGATGGAAGGTTAGGAAATGGGACACGCAGAAATTGCAGTACAAGTTGAGTGAATAAATCCCGTTCATTCTCAACTAGTATATTAAATTGTGTGTGAGCTAAATAGATGGAGAGTTCTAAAAATTTCTTAGTAAAATAGAGTTTTCTTGTAAATTTACTAATTCCTAAGGCCAAAAAAAGTCATGTTGACAATGCAGTGTGGTTTCCCTGTGCCAATGCTATTGTTTCCTATGTCCTTACAGGCTCCTGTGGGGTTTGCTTTCACTCTTTCATCAACAATACATACAGATAAATGCTTCATAATAACTGATGGAACCCCTTGTTAAGAACCTCAAGAGCTTTGGTGTCCTACAGGCAAATGGTGGCACGATGCCTGTGCCGTGTGCCCTCTGTCAGAGCCTGGAGGGATGGGTGGAATTGCAGATGAAAATAAATGAAACCCTGACAGCAGCCTATAGGAACTGGCAGGGTTCAGCAGCCACTCTCTTTCTGAGCCTCTCCAGGGTTTCATTGCCTGCACCACCTCTGCCAACTCTCTCTCATTCTCTTTCAGAAAGGCAAATCCCCAGAGCTGCTGCTCTGCTCGCTGTGTTTGCAGCCAAGCACTGGAGGAGGGTAGGGCAGGTGGCTCTGATTCCTGCTCTTGGCAGAGTTTCTTGCTTTTGACAGTTCAGCAGCAAAGGGATAAATCCCAGCACTTCCTCATCCCTGGGAAGAGCCATAGGACACTGCAGCATTCAGAGAATGGGAAAGGAGGTGGTGTGAGCTGAAAGGACTGTCTTGGTTAGCACTTCAGACACCCTCAGTGATGAGGGATGAGGAGCATGCTCCTCAGTTTGTTCCAGGGAAAAGGTGGTTCCCCTCCCTCCATAATTTGTAAGAAATGGATAGGATTGGTGTCCATGATCTGGCTGTAGTTGAGTCCATACGAAGCTGTGAGGATGAGCATGGATGAGAGCAAAGTGTGGGGTGCAGAGCTAGCACTGTGTGCACCAGGGCACTCATCTTCCTCCCAGGAGAGAGTAGGTGCCATGAAGCTCTATCACTATGTGGTGGATTTCAGCACTTTGGGCATCCAGAGCACTCCCTCAGGAGGAGGAACTGTCTGGAATAAGAAGCCATTTGCAGTCTGTGGATGAAATACTGCTAAATGAAAACATCTCTGTGAGGAGAACCTTTAACGTCATGGAAAAGGTCAGCCTGCACGGAGCTGTAATTTGTGCGTTAGAGGAGATGCATCTCCAGGCAGGAACACCGCGATGCTGCAAGGCAGAGAGGCAGCTCCCAAAGTGTGGTCCTGCAGGTGCAGTGCAGCTCACGTTATGCTCTTTCTGTTCCTGGTTCCCCAGTTATACTGGTATAGCAAAAGGAGAATATTTATTCCTCTCTTTGGTGTGCAAACCTGGAGTCAAGTCAGTCGGGGTTTGGGTGTAACTTTTGCTCCTTTTTGTCTGTGAAAGGGATAGGATGGAAAGAGCAAGGGGAATCTGGCCTGTGCTTCACTCCAGCCTCCCCCAGGTGCCCTGGGGTACCCGTGTCCTTCCTTTGCAACAGCTGCTGGGGTGCAATCAGTGCTACTCTTGTAACAAGTGGGGTTGTAGTCCTGATCTGTAGCACCCAGCTGTGGCAGGGAGCCCAGATACACCTCAGTCCCTGTGGATGTAGAAGGATGAAGTGCAGTTTTCACCTGGTGCTCTTCTGTTCCCTTTCCTGTGCTGCTGTTCCCAATGGCGTTCCTGGCTGGCATTCGGGCATTGCATTGTGTTCACAGATGCACTGGAACAGGTTGCCCAAGGAGGCTGTGGATGCCCCAGCCCTGCAGGCATCCAAGGCCAGGCTGGATGTGGCTCTGGGCAGCCTGGTCTGCTGGTTGGTGACCCTGCACATAGCAGGGGGTTGAAACTAGATGATCATTGTGGTCCTTTTCAATCCAGGCCATTCTATGATTCTATGATGTGCTGTGTAGAGGAGCTTTGGGTGAGACAAAAGGCTTCAGCAGGAATCTCTTGAAAGCAACACAGCCCTACAGAGCAGCACCACGAGAACCCTGATTTTTTTCTGCCCGCTCATCTTTGCAAAGCTGCAGGGCAGACTGTATCAGCTTCAGCTTTGAATGGTCCTTGATGCATGCTACTGGTTATAAATCAATGGGTGGAAGTTTGGCAGAATAACCAACAAACAAAGTCACTGTTTCAGTAGACAAATTTAGCAAAAGCATTAAATTGGCTGGTGAGATAAATGGGGTGCAAAACAATGAAGGAAAGTTTTAAGATTTGGTTAGAGAGAGGAACAGGCCTAAGTGCGGTAATTTAAACCATTCTTAGTCATGAAATTACATGCAGTTTGAACGTTGGGGCAACAATAGTAAAATACTGCATTCAAACTACAAATTCGTAGCTTAAGTGTTGAAATCCAGGAGAAGGATCCAGGTTGGAGCTCAAGGAGAGCAGCCAGAGGACCTTTGGCGGTGAATGGACACTGGTGTTCTTGGCTAAGGCCTTCAATGAAACCTCCTTCCTCCCCTTCTCTCCACACTTGGGATGTTACTGACTATCATGGGAGGGGGGTGAGGAGCCCACAGTGAGCTGCCAACAAACGTGTGACCTGTGCAACCACAGCAGTGCCATGGGATGGAGCTCAGCCCGTGCCCTGGGGGTGTGGATGTGCGCTCTGTGGTCTGGTGGAGGTGTCCCTGCACACCTCTTCTCTGCCTCATTTTAGCTTTCCCCCAAAACTTCTTGGGGGTGGTGTAGAATTGAGCAGAATGCACATGAATGAGAGCCGTAATCTTGTGGTGCTGCAGCATAGCAAATGCTCTGCCTTCTGCCTGGGAAGCCGGACCAGCTGCCTGGGATGACTTGTTTCTTTGGATGAATCATAGAAACATTCAGGTTGGAAAAGAGCACTAAGATCTCCAAGTCTAACCCCAACCCACCCCTACCATGCCCGTAACCACATCCCTCAGTGCCACATCCCCACGGTTCTGGAACACCTCCAGGTGACCCCAGCACTCCCTAGGCAGCTGTGCCACTGCAGCACTGCTCTTTTGGAGAAGAAATTCTGTCTAATATCCAACCTGAGAACATAGAGTTGGGCCTCTCCTGGGCCTCCTCTCCTCACAGGAGCCATGCAGTCAGCAGTACCAGTGGGAGAGGGTTGTCTTGAGCGTGTTGCAAGCTTTCCAAAGGTATCATTCTCTGAGTTGTGACAGAGAAATAAAATGTGTGGGAGAGATAAGATCAGAAGAGCAAGCGTTTGACAAAACACAGGCAGTCCATTTTCCCACCGTCCTGCCAAAACAAGTCATCTGGTGGCAATTTTTGGTCTCCCACAAGCGCTCTGCTTTTCTTTACACCATTTCTACACAGATTAACTGAAGATACATTTACAGCTTCACCAAAGGACACGGACTGGGAGCACCATATGTGGGCAGCAGGCTTTCCCCACGCTGGGTGTTGGCCAGCTCAGTAGCACTGCTTGGTGACATGCATGCTGTGCAGTGGGATGTAGCTGCAGGAGTGAGCCCCATGCACCGGGGCACGCTCCCAGCTTCAGCCATATGTCTGCCAGCACGTCAGCTCCCAGCAACTGCAGCGTGGGAGATCATCTGCATGCAAACTGCACTGATTCTTGCCGTCCAGATGTGAGAGTGTCTTCTCTCCTGTGTTATACAGTGCTGCTGGCAGCTTTGGCATGGGGCTGTGGGCTGCATGCCAGGAGGAGGTGGGTTCTGTTTGATCCGGGCTGGGCTGGGCTTGTATGTACCACTCGGTTGCAGGCAGACACCAAACAGGAGATAAAAAGCTTCCGAAGAGTGATGTTGAGAAGGTTTTGACTGGAAGCAAAAAGGCGCTTTGTTCTCTCTGTGTTTTTCTAACAGCTTAATCTATATTATATGCCACTGAATTTATACTCCTGCAGAGGAGATCAGCTTTCTGCATAGAATCCTCCTTTAATAAGCTAAATTCGCTTTGATCAGTGTGAAGGCTGTTTATGTGCAGTGCTTGTAGTGATCTCAATGCTCGGGAGAGACAGGGAATATATGCACGTTCCCCTTTGGGTGCAGTCGATATGCTGTGTTTGCATAACTTCAATAGCAAAAGAGATGCATTGGAGACATGGGAGGAAATTCTACCCTTGCATCAGTGGGAGTTTTGCCTCCGGAGTGCCACCACCACATGCTCGGGTGACTTCTGTGGAAGTGCTCACAGTGAGGTTATTACTCATAGAAAACACTCAGATGCGTTCTTAAAATTAATCACTTGCCTTCCTGAGTTGGTGCTCTTGCTGTCAAGGACCGCATTTAGCTCAGTACTAAATGGCCCCAGGCTGTGTGTGCAGTGCAAGTGGTCAGGGCTGCTCCTGTCTGAGTGCACAACAGTTGTGCTCTGGGTGAAGGGCATCACTTTGCAGAGGGCAACAAGGCCTGCACACCACGCAGCTACCTGGGGCTGCTTCCTACAAATCTCCAGAGCATCTCCCACTGACACCCAGTCTGGGAGAGAGAACAATGACTCCTTATGCTGAGAAATGGGCACTGTAGGATGAACTGTGCTCAGTGTGGCCACTTCCTGAGGTTTTTGGAGGCTCCAACAGCTTCACATAGACAATAATTCTTATCCTTCCCAAAGCATCCTTGAAGTAGGTTTTCGTGAGCTCATTATAGGAAGGCTCTGAGGATGTGAGCTCTGTGCATGCACCTCTTGCTACATGTTGCAAGCTCTGTGGCTGTGCTTTGGTGCTTGTTGGGCAAAGCTGAGAGTGGTTGATTGTGTGCTGGAGGCACTGCCGTGGAGATGCAGGTGTCCCTGCACTGACAGCATCTGCCCGACCTGCCGCTGGCAGTGCCTGGAACAGATGGTTGTTAGCAGTACTGGCAGCCAACCACCAGCAATGTGGATGGGGATTTGGTGTGCCCAAAATCCAGCGAGGGAATTGCTGTGGGAATTTGTTTCAGCCCTTTTTGGTATCTGGAGATATTTGCAGTGTACCCCCCCGAGGCCCAGGAGCGTTTGAAGTTGGGCTGCTAGAGCACGTATTATAGCATCCTTTTATATAGGCAGTTTGGTGGCTTTTACATGATTCCATTTAGCTCTTTGCACACTGATTTATCATCTCTAATGATGCAAAATTACACAAAGCTTTTGACATTTCTATGGCCTGAGAATGCAAATCACAATCGCACACAGCAGCTGAAGAGCAACCGGTCTTAGGGCTGTGGTTTTAGGTTTCCTTGCTTAATTGGCCTCCTCACTCCTGTTCTGGCTAAGGAAAAGAAGGATGGGTTTGTGTGCCTTTGTGAGCACTGCTGTCATCTTAGAAATGCTGGAGTATGATTCCCTGTCACCATCTTCCTCTATCTCTTTCATTCCCTTAAAAAGTACAAATCAAAGCTCTCCCTTGCTGGCTCTTCCCTTCAGCACAGCCCTGTCTCATCTTTACAGCTTTTCTCTGCCTCCCGCTGCTTATCTAATGGGGTCAGGTCTGCTTGTTCCTAACCCCTTTCTCACCCCTCTCTCCTTTCTTGCTGAAATGCAATTTCTTTCTCTCTCCTATTAATAACTCCTGTCACGGGGCTGTCCTTGGGGAGTGGCTTGGGAAGTGGAAGGAGACCACTGCTTGGGTCCAGTGTATCCTTGCTCCTTCCTCCTGTCCTAACTCCGTACTGAGTGACATCCCTACTGCAGCAGTCTGGCCTCTCCACCTCCTGAGTAGGGACATGGCAAAGGTGCAGCTAAGGATAAGGATGGCTTCTCTCCTGGACAAAGTTAGGACTTAGTCATGTCGTGGTGCTATAGCTTTTTTTCTGTGACAGCCGTACTTAGAGTTGTATTCTGGTGGTGGTCAGGAGACTGGGATGTAGGTTGGAGCTGTGCTATGCTAGGAGAGCACAAATGGAGGGCAGGGCCACAACTTGCATGCTGAGTGCTTGGAGTGGGTGTACCTGAGGGGTAATGGTGTCTCAAAATATAGCAAAAGCTGTGGCCCACCCATTTCTCAGGTGTTTGGTGGAAGTGGTGAATCCGTGAGTGGAGAATTTTTTGTGCAGTTCAACCCTACGCATCCGCAGAACCACTGAGTCAGGAGAGATGAAAGGAGCCTTCATCTCCTGGAGGAAGGTGGTGGAGAGGGCTGAACGCAGCACAAAGCTGGGTTTTAGGGAGGCAAACCCAACTCCCCCAGGCAGCAGTTTGGAAAGTTACATTCAACCTTTTCCCCTGTGCTCCCTTGTCCCTTTGCATAATGCTGACATTCGTATGGATGTCTTAATTTTGGGGAAGCTTGGAAGTGCCTCCACCAAGAGCATTATTTTGGCTGGGCTGAAGCACTGCAGAGCAAGCCCGGCAGCTATGGAGCATACAGCCACACAGTGCTTACTGAGGAGAGAACCATTTAACTTAGCAGCTACCGCAGGCAGAGCTGAGATGGGAGCTGCGCAGACAACTTCCTGAGCTGTTTCAATCACCACCAACATCTCTGGGGCTTGACTTCACTGTTGTGGGTGTTCACCTTATTGCTAAGGCAACCCAAAACCCATCTGTGACTTCCTGCTCCAGTTCTTCTGCAGTGCTACAGAGACTGGGGTGAGCCCCCAGCCGTGGTTTGCCTGCAGGAGTGGCTGCAGGGCTGGCTTGGCCCAGAGCATGAGGTTTCTTGAGTGAAAAACAAGGAGTTTTGGGAGCAGGCAGGAAAGGGAGGGGTTCTGCTTATGTACAATTAATTGTTTTAAGATGTTCTGTAGTTGGATCTTCTGGAACTGGGTGCTAAATATAAAACTCGTACTACATAAATAAATGATGAAATAGCAGTGACATCTGAAAATCACTTTGGGGTGCTCCAGTTAAGAGCTTATATAAATAACAAGTATTATTGTTGTTGTAATTACTATTTCCCCTTTTTTAGCATTCCTGCACTTACAGAATGTTTTGAGAATTCACGTCTGGCAGAAATTCAGCTGTCCCATGGAAACCAGGAGCTTTTTGCCAATTTCTATTAGTGCTATTATTTTCAGAGGAGAAAATCAGAGCAGCACTGCATTTCCATCTCTCTCACTCTCTGCAGCAGACGCTCAGCTGGATGCAGGTGCAGCTCCGCTGATGCAGGGATGCTCTGAGCTCTGTTCCGTGGGCAGCAGGGCTGGGTTTGAGCCAGGATGTACCCATGTGTGCAGGGAGAAGTGGGATTTTGGGTGTATCTGGGGACTGGAGATGTTGTGGCATATCCCAGCTACAGTCTGGTGGTGTGTTTCCTATCTGATTGGGATGCTGTTTTCAGAGGTGACATGCACAGGTTGGCTGTAAACCCATCGCTCTGTTGAACTGTTCCCTTTAACTGAAGTGATTGTGCAAGTTTCTCAGCTTTCAGGAAAAAACCAGCATCTCTGGCCCTTGTGGTTGCAGATCTAAGCTTCAAAATGTGATCTCCTAAGGACTGTCGAGTGTGGAGTCCACTTCTAAATAAGTGGAAGGAAATGAAGATTATCCTGACTTCCTATCATCTCTAAGCCAGTCTGAAGGTGCTTCAGACCCTGACTCACTTTTATTTGCCAGGACTGAGCAGTAATAATGGCTAAACGCTTGTGTCTCCTCTGACATCAATTTCTTGACCATTTTGTCAAACCTTCTCCAAGCTTTTATCTTGAACTGATGCTCTCAAAGACAATGCTGATAACTACAAACACTTCCTTTTTCGTTAGAGAATTGAGCATAACATTGAAAAAGGGGACATCCAAGTTCCAATCGATGCATGGTTCTGAGATAGGTTCATCAGCTTGGATTCAATCCCAAATGAATGGAAACTGGCAACATGCAGCAGCCCAGAACCCAGCATGTGCTGGCCCCAGTGTGCACGGCAAAAGGGGCCAGAGGTAGGGGGAAAGGGAAGGTTGCAGTGACTTGATCTATTGTGGATTTTTTTTTTTTTTTTTTTTCAGTAATCCATCATCAAAATCTTTCATTTGGATGCCAAGATCTGCCTTAGAGTGCTCAGATGAGGCTTCTGCCCTGTGCGTCCGGTCCTGTGGGAGCAGGCAGGTGTAGGCAGTGAGACTGCTTTGTGCAGGACTTGAACTCTGTGCTTTAGGATGGAAAGCATGAGTAATTTTCACTGCAGATGTTTTCTTGCAGTGTGCCAGAACCGTGCACCCATCCTCCCTTCCCCATCACTTGATTTTTTATCTCAGTGAGCAGTCCAGGCAGAGCCAGCCGTCTCTGTTCAGTTCAGAGAAGAGGGAGAGAGGAGTTATAGCAGCCTTGTGTGGGAGTGCTTGCTGAGGGAGTGCTGGGGATTGGGGAAAGAAGTCTGCTGTGCCTGCCTGGACCACAGCTGGGATATGGCTGTTTCCAGGGTGTGAGATGAGCAGCGCTGGGCTACCCTACTGAAGGCATCACCTAGCATCTTGCCAGGGAGCCCACACTGCCAGAGGGAGGATCTATTTGCTTCTGGGACAGGAGCAAACAGATGAGCCAAACCCTTTCCTTCCTTCCTCGCTGCCCAGTTCCTCCTCGGCCCTGCTTTTCTCCAACCCCTGTCTCTGGACTCAACTCAGCCTTCCCAAGAGCTTCCCCACAACAACCATCCCCTCTGCCTGTAACTCCTTCATGTCCTTCATACAAAGCCCTCCCAGGGTTTTGGGTCAGAACTGTGGCCAAGTCCTGCAGACTCTTCCTATGTCACAGGGCTTTGTGCCTCCAGCACAGCTAGGATTCCTCTCTGGGCATTTGCCTTGTGTTTTTAAACCTCCTTCTCTCTAGACAGCGTAAAAATAGTCTTGGCCTGCTCATACCCAGCCGTATTGACTGTTTTTCCTCCCTGTGGTTTTACCATAGCCCATGTCCGCACAGCTTGCCCTGGGCCCTGCAGTTCCATCCAGCTGACAGCCGTGTTTGCAGCACTGTCCCATGGGAGCTGCATCTTTGCCTCCCTCCTGGCTTCTCTCTGAACGTGGCTGTGCTGAGAAGCCTGCAAACCACTTGGCAGCAGCAAGGCTGCGTTGTGTTGTGCCTGCTGCCATCTGTGCTGACTAACGCTGCCGCCCTGCTTGCCCTTCCTCCCCTGTTTCTCTGTTCCAATCTCTTTCCTTTCTCCTCTGCTTCTGAAGGCATTGGGCCAAAGACACCTTTTGCCTTTGTACTGGGTTACGATGGTTCCAGATGTTGGATAGGCAAGCAAAGCATTTCTCACTTTTTGTTGTTCTTCCTTCTGCCCAGGCTCCTGGGATGATGAATTATGTGTGAATCTAGGTTTTTTTAAATGAAGCACTCCAGCCTTCCTGCAAGCTGGAGCTAGAGCCTGCAAAAGCGATCAGATGGCAGTGCTGGAGCTGGGGACTGAGAAAGTGAAGAGCCACAGACGTGCTACTTAAAAAAGCCTCTTTAGGACTATACAGTCTGAGAGTGCCATGACTAGTGGTCTCTGAACCCCTGCCTTTGGAAAAGCTTTTCTATGGAGTGAAACCCCTCACTTCCATGTGACCGTGGGGGGTGCCAAGTGTGTTTCTTGGTTCCCAGATTTCATTAAGCTTTCCCATGACCTTCAGGTTTCATGAGCAATGCCATAACTGGGGAGTTTTCTTCTCTGAGTGATCTCTCTGCATTTGCAGGTTATGTATTGTGGTAGGACAGGGTCCTTCCTTGGGCTGATGCTGCTCTCGGAAGCGCTGTGTCTGTGTTTGGTACGGCCAAGGGGTGTGTGCTTCCTCTTTTTTGCCTCTTGAGCTTTGAATCAATTCCCCATTTTGAATTTGTCTTGTATTTTCTGTGTATTTCACCCACTTGGTCCTATGGGATTCGTTCTAATATCTGTGCTTTGCTAGGTGTTGCACCTAAGTGTACTGTAAGGTTTCAGATGAAGTAGTAAATGGGCAGTAAAATGCTTGCTAGATTTTGGGAACAGTCTGAGACAATACACTGATATGTACATATGGTCCATGCTGTTTCCTGTTCTTTCAGACACTTCAGAGAAGCATCACTTTCAATACACAGATCACATGTGTCTCTAGCTGCTTTGTGAGGGTACATTTGCAGCGCTGGGTCAAACTTCACTTCTGAAGATTGTAAAATCACTGTGTGCCAAGCGCTGCTGAGTCGTGGAGTGTTTTGGTGGAGGCAGAGATGGCCACGCATCGTACCCACTGGGGACCACAGGGAAGAAGTGAAAGCTGAGCGTGGTGCATTCGTTATGCTGAGGCTGTGGGTTCTTCTGGGGCTGAGTTCTTCTGGAGCAGGGGGAAAAGTGAGCTGTCAGCCCACGCGGGGCAGGTGTCAACGCAATGAGCAAACTGGTTAACACAGAGCCAAACCAGCTGGGTTTGCCATCAGATTGCTTTCTTCTCTGGATATTGCTTGTTTCAAATGACAGCCAGCCTGAAAGCACTGAAAATACACACATTTCTGATCGTTTTCCCTAGGCTGCTGTTTTAAAATAACCTCAAATTAAACATTTTTCCTTCACTTTCTGAACAGTAGTGTCACTGTGGTTATACCTATAGTAATTCTGGGAGAACGAGAGCTCAGAAAAACATTATTCACATAATAAAAAAAAATACCACATTTGTACAGTTTAAATGCAGGACAGTAGAAGGCAGGTGGCCACTGTTTTCAGAGCTGTAAAAGTTGAAAATAGAAATGCCTTTTCCAATTGAATGTGTGAACCCTTGTTTATAAAGCAAATGTAAGGATTTTTATGTGCTTTGCAAATGGCTACAGACGGGAGATGGCTCAGGGCAGCGAGGCTGGAGACATTTCCATGGGGTTTTCCTGGGACCCGGCTCTCTGTACTGCCTTGCGCTGGTGTTCGTAGGCGTGTTTCTGTTGAAGCAATTCAATTGAATTTCCTGTTAAAATGCCAGCCAGCTTGCTTCTTGGTGGAGAGTCATTAGTGTAATAGACAGGCTGTTGTTTTGCTCGTGCCATTGTCCAAGAGCAGCTCGTGACCCGGCCTGGTCCTGCTGACCATCCATCCCTCATGCAGGCCCGTGCAGCACTGTGCATATTTTTTCCTGCAGAAACGTGTTGGGTTTGTTACTGAACTGGCAGCATTTCTTTGCACTTAAATATTGGCTTTCCCTGTGGAGGAATTTGTGGTTTCTAAGACTCTAATTGCTTTAGTGTAATAGTTCTTCCTCCGCTTTCATAATGGCTTTGGTGGGTGCCATCTGCTGTTGTGACACCGCCGGGCAGCAGGGCTGGGCCTGCTTTGGGAGGTGTGCTTGAACCCTGCTCATCAGAAGAACTAAGACTTCAAAATCTGCTTTTCTGGGCTTAGCGTTTTATCTCCTGCCCTGCTGGGACCAGAGGGGGAGCGGGGGCTCCCTCCTGCTCTGCTGCTCCGCTTGCAGGGCCCTGACAGACTGACGGAGGTGTCCGTGTTTCCGTGGCAGCAGGCAGAGGCCACACCACATCCTTTTCTCAGCAGTTGCTCTGCTTGCATATGGCTTGACCTACATCCTTTGAGACGTTGCTGTGGTTCCCCTCATGGCCTGTGACAACTAACTCCGTTATGTCACGCAGGGTGCACTGCATGCAGCGTTGTCTTGCACTCATGCTGCAAAGGGCCATCACAGAGCTGAATTCGGAGTACCCAAAGTCACTACTGAACAACACGGCAATGCACAGGGCTCTTAGAAGGAATCTAATTTGCCCTTACCTTAGGGCAGGGTGAGCTGGTGTGAGTTTAAGCAGCTCATGCTGGGGGTGCTGGTGGGATTGCTGCAGGGATGGCAACAGAGCTGTTGAGATTTAGGGATACCAGACCTTATGCCTACAAATGGGAGAACAGTTTGTGAGCATCCCGATGTGTTAATTCACGTTAACGTGCCAGGCTTGGCAAATCCGCAGCAGTGTGTAGCATTGTAATGAAATAAGACTGGTGCTTCGGATGATTAACCAAATTCAATTAAACATTTAAGGAGTGTGAGGCTAACTGAGGAAAAACTGGTTGCCTTCTGTCCATCTTCCTGCTGGGTTTTAGGGACTCCTGTTTTTCTGGTAGTCCTTTTCTTTTACGTGAGATCTCTGTGCAACTCAGATCCTGGAGCAGAAGCAGTGCTGGGGCTGGCAGCTCTCATACCACAGCGTGGGCTCTCTTTGGGGCCACACTGCCCTTCCCCAGCCATGACCCAGTGGGCTGCTCCCTGTTATGCTCCAGTGCTGCTCAGTAGGCTCTGGAGTTTTCTTGTAGGACTGCATTAGGAGTGAGGCAAAGTTTTCCAAAGAGCGATTAAGAGGGAAACATTTCAACTGAGCAAATCCTTGCTGGATTCCTGCAAGCATGGAAAATAGGCATTTTGAATGCGAGAATGCCTGGGGCAGGAGGTGTACTTTCCCCAGTCGAAAGTAAGACATTCTCTGTGGACAGCCAGAAGCAGGACAAAGCAGCATCACTCATGTTGGAAATACAGGTTAGATTGCACACATGCTGTCCTCCCTCAGTAAGCAGCTGGGATGTCATCCTGCTGCTGGGATGCAGTCCTGAGAAACACAGTGTGAGAGGTACCCTCCTTGCATTTCTGAAGTGTTTTGGGGAAAATATTTCATCTTGTATTTCACTGCACATATCACAAGCTTGCCAGGTATGCGCCTGGAATGGAGGAACAGCCAGGGAGCTATGGGAACAGTTCATCCAAGTGAAAATATTCAGTTAAGTTTGCTGATGATTAAGGAGATTCTGACATTCCTTTTCTAAGAGTGGACAGCCCCACCTGCAAGGGCATGCTCTCCCATGGGTACCTGCCAGCCTGGCATGACATGTTAGAACCATCCGTAGCATAGCCAGGCACCAGCAGACTTTTAGCTGGAATTCAAACAGAGATAAAATTGGAAATTCCTTCCTCTTTTATTGTAACTATTCATGTGCATATGCTGTCATGTGTTTGCTTTCTGTGTACAGAGTAATTTTCTCAACTGCAGTGCCTGATTTGTGCTTATGAATGCTGATGTCTAGGGCTGGAGAGTGGAGATGATGTTTTCCTGCTTTGGAAGTTGCCTTTGTGGGGTTTTTTTCAGCTCTGTTTTCTGGACTTGTAGCATGAACAGAAGTAATACAAGAGAAAACGTGCTGGCATTCTCATAATAGTTTTTAATGATGACTCCAGGGATTTTGGAGAAGTTCCTCTTGCTATCCAGAAATGTAAATAAGAGCAAAGCCAAGCTCTAGAGCTTTCCAGCCATGGGTGTGGTTTATGCAGAAGGCTTTTCTGCATTTCCAGAGGGATCTTCCTTCCACAGAGAGAATCCCTGTGCTGGAATTGCAGGCGACTTGTTCCCATCCTGCCAGCAGCACCTTTCCAAAGGCTCTCATCAGCTCATCTAGTGAAACCAGCTTCATGCTGGTGCAGGAGCCTGTGTTGCTGCTGAGCTGTGTTCATATTGAAGGAAGCTGGAGCTTCCAGCTGTTAAAGCTGCGGCCTGTCGAGGAGGATTTCTTGCTCCATTAAGAAATTAGAGACTATGCCTGGGCAAGAGCAGCACAGTACTTGCTTTCTTCCTGTAGTTTATAACCAGGCCTGAATAATTTAACCCCTTGTTTCCATCACTGCAAAGCATGCATGCCAGTGCTTCCTTGCATTGTGCATGCATCTAATTGTTGAGTTAATGGGCAATCCATTGGTAACGTGGTTTGAAGACATCTGACTAAATTATGTACAAGATGTTAGTTACTGATTACTATATATATATATATATGTAACTGTTACTGTCTTCTATTTTTCCTACAGGAAAAAACCAAAGTGGTTGAACCCTTAGACTATGAGAACGTGATCCTCCAACGCAAAGTTCAGATCTACAGCGATCCCCTCCGGGACCTGCTGATATTTCCGATCGAAGATGTGTCTGTGAGTTTATGCTGGCTGTTTTTTCTCTTTGAGGCTCATTCATCTCCAGTCCTGCTTACCTTGGAAAATTTCCACTCTTGGCCACACGTTGATTTTGGCTGTGTTACTGACACATAAAAGTGAAAAGACCCCCTGGTGATTTGGGCCCACTGCATTTACTCAAAACAAGCATCAAACCCTGGAGACCCAGTTTGCAATGAAACCGTTTTCCCCTTTTCCCTGCAGCTCTCAGTCATCAGTCGGCAGAGAAGGACTGTCCAGTCTACAGTGCCAGAAGATGCTCTCAAGAAAGCTCAGAGCCTCTTTGTCAAAGAGGTAAGGGCAAAAGTTCACGCAGTTCCTGCCCACAGCACCTTCTCCCTTAGGCAAGGTGTTCTGCTGTAGCTGCTGGTCTGCAAGTTGCAGATTGTTTTTTCCTGCATGGGAAGAGCTGATTGCTGGCAGGGTCTTTGCACTAGATAGTTCCCACTTGTGCCTCTTGTGCTTTGCTTCTTCCCAGCAGGTTTTGTACTCAGACTATGCATGTGGCTTGACCTGCAAGGTGCAGGTGTGCAGCAGGGCAGGGCTGGGCTGCACAGCTCTCCTAGCTGCATCCTGAGTGCTGCAGGTTTGTTCTGCAACATGCTGCTCTCTAGGACCATTCCCCTCCAAGGGCAGTGGAAATAAATGCAAAGTGATGGTCAGCATTGAGTGAGAGGCACTGCAGTCCTGAGGGCAGGAAATCGGCTCTTTCTCGGAAAGTAATCCCTCCCCAAATCACTGCTCCTTTTTTAAAGTCTTGAAGCTCTGTAGATTCAAAATCAGTAGCTGTGTTTAGCCAGATGCTGTGTGATTTTTGTTTTCGTGCTGAAAAGTTTCCTATGAAGTTCTGTGTGGCAGCACAAAATCAGTGAGCAACCCTGCTTACCTCACCCAGCAGCCTGTAAACTTTTGGTCTTGCGCATGGTTTTGTTCTGCTTGCTGTAACTCTCAAAGAGCTCTATTGTTTTCCTTCCAGTGCATTAAAACCTACAGCTCCGACTGGCACGTGGTAAACTACAAATATGAGGAATACTCAGGAGACTTTCGGATGTTGCCATGGTAAGTGTCACGCTCCCTTGGAATACTAATCTGTGGTCACAGGGCCGTGGTTTGATCAGGCTTAGGAGAAACAGTCAAAGTAGGTCTGTTCTGAAGAGCCTGCAGAGAACTGAGGCAGCAACGGAGCAACAGCATTGATCAAATCATATTAAAATTTGTGAATAATCTTACAGCCTGATCTGGCTTCTCCTTTAGTGAGATGGAAGACAGATGGGCCTGCTGCATCCCTGTGCTGCATAAATGCAAGTCATCAAAAACTCTGCAGAGACAAACAGCTAAAGGAAAGCTAGTTGCATGGTCTTTGCACTTAGCTTCCACAGGGTGTGCTCAGAAGTTGGCTCTCCCCAGCTGTAAGGGGTGGAGGTCTCCTAGCATCTTCTGCAGAACTTGCTAGTGTAACTGGCATGGAACAGCTGGTGTAGAGGATCTGTGTTCCCTGGTTAATAACAATTCAAATGTGTTGTGATTTCAGCAAATCCTTCAGGCCAGACAAGATTCCAAGCCATGTGTTTGAAATCGATGAAGACTTTGAAAAAGATGAGGTAAGGAGAAAATGTTTTACATATTCCACTCTAAGATGTGTTAAAAGGCTGATTTCACAAGATAAAGTCAGAATTCACTTCCCAGAAGTGGTTTTCTGGTGAAGTGCTTCATACTACAGATATGGGGCCAAAACTGAGACATCAATCTAATTGAAAGTGGGACAAGATAATCTGTCGGAGCCAAGAGTCTTCTAAATTAGGTAGAAGATGAGACATCAAGTTTTTCGTGGCTTTTCCACTTGATTCAGTGCAGCAATGAAAGAGGGAAAAAAAAAAAAGAAGCCAACTGACAAACTAAAATTCTTCATGGCCATAATTTAAAGCAGACAGTTTGGTTTCCAGCCACATGATACACATAGATACAACTATATCAGGGTCCTCTTCTTCAAAAGGTTTGTGCTCTGCCCCATAATCTGCAGTTCTTACTTACTGTGTATATCACATTTTCTGCAGAAGGAGGGTAGCACTTTCCTATGGAAGTTTAATTCACACACTTGGCGTTAAGAATTCTTAGATTACGTGTAAGGAGTTTAGTCCAGCTATTTAAAATCTGCATGGCACTGAGGAGGAGCAGACTTAGGAACAGGGAAGTTTCTTGCAGTACTGTAGTTCTGGAGAGTTACTTCAGCGTGCTTTTAGTAATTGTTATGTATGTCCCAGCACACTTCTTGTCTGGAGTGAGATGGCTTTTTCCTAGGTGGAAATGTATCATCAAATCTGGCTTTGATTTTTTGGCTGTGTTGGTAGTACGTTGTTCACTTGAGCCGTTACCTCCTTAATAGTATTTACTTTTGGCCGGAGACAGAGCTATGTGGTATCTTATCAGCATGCCTCTGAAAAAGTAAAGAGACAAAGATATGCTATCTAAATGTGGTGGAGAGCTTGCTTTCTTCTGATCAGTGTCCCAAATACACAAACAAATGCAGTTACCATTGTTGGTAATGGAAGAGTATTCCAAGTACCTTGGCAGATATTTTGGCATTTATGTCTTTTGGCTCGGCCATATCTAAAGGCTTCTGTTATAGTTTCCCGACAGAACATTTACATGAGGATATGCAATGGAAATTCATGTAAAAGAATTCTCTTGATTCTCTGGATGAAAAAAAGTTGAAACATTATGAAGGAGAAACTGTGTGTTGTTTTACCCAGGAAAATAAAGCATTAGAAACTATTTTTAATTGGAAGCCTGGCAAGAAAAGAGTTGAAAAGCTGCTGTTTTGGAAGCAGGAGATGATATAAAGCAGTGCCTTGATAGCTCATCGGCAAATAGTCCAGGTCCACCTCTGCTGCTGTATCATTGGAAGGGACAGAGCAAGTTTCTTTCATCTTGTTTCTCTCTGTCCCTATTGGAGGTCATTGCCAGCTATGGGTGGAGAGCTGCTCTCCCTTTCTGGGAGCACAAGGCAGGACCAAAGGTAAAAATCCCAGCCAATGTGCCAAGAACAGTGCAGCTGGGTCACTTGAAACTTTCTGGTTTGATAAACACGAAACAAGTCAGTCACATTTCAGCTATTTGCGTTTGATGTTCTTTTGCCTCAGTTTAAAATGGAAAGTTGATTTATGCAAAAGGAAATGATGAAATGAATCTGAAGTGCTGCATTTTGCAACTGTCCTAAGAGACCATCTAGAAAATGTCCTACTTCCCCAGCTTTTTAAAATACTGCCTAAGGACCAACATGCATTTCCTCATTGCAAAAACCCCTGTACAGCTCTGTCAGCATAGATGTATTTTTTCCTTTGAAAGGTGACCCAGACTAGCTTGTTTCTTTGTTGGAAAGAGATGACTCTGAATTTTCTTGGGATAACACTGTACTTGTTAAGTGCATTCTACACTATGGGGTTAACTACGTCGCTGTGGTTAACAGTACTGCTTTCCAGTGCAGACATACCCTTGTGTCCCAGGGGGATTTTACATGGGAGGCAGTTAAGCTGACCTGCTCTTTTTCTGGTCTTTTGCTCTTTTTCAGGATTCCTCATCACTGTGCTCCCAGAAGGGCGGTGTGATAAAGCAAGGCTGGTTGCACAAAGCAAATGTCAACAGCACAATCACTGTTACCATGAGGGTGAGACTTATCCCGTGTTAGGTTAAGTGTGAAAAAGACACAACCTCTTTTAAGTTCAGATCCCATCTCTAACGTCAGTGGGAGTGCAGGGATGGTTTCAGGTTTGGGTGTGTACACCCCTCTTATAGGGCATCCCAAGATGGGCTGGAAAAAGCAGTCTGGAAACAGCTTTTGATTCTTCACTTCCCAGAATTTAAGCCCAGTGCACTTCAAATCACAACAGGCAAGCTGAGCAAGAAGGCAAAGTGTGCTCAAGTAAACCAAGATTGTTTTCACAATGAACAGCAGAAGCTAGAAAGAGGAAGGTAATTTAAATAACAAACAGCTGCCCTGCAAAGAAGACTCTCTAAATTGATAGTTTCCTTACTGGTGGGAAATACGTACAGAGAGCAGCTTTAAATTGAAACGACAAGCCTTTGCTCTAAAAGCAGGGATGATGTCACGGAGGAGACAGAGCACTACTGACCTCGAAGCAACAGCTGCCTTGCCTCTTGTTCTCCCTTGCACACAGTCTGGCCTGACATTGCTTAGGTTTTGCAGTGGAAATTTTTAATAGTTCCACCACAGGTTTTTGCCATGGCAAGAAGCCTGTCCGACGTTCCACTATGCAGCTGCCTTCTTACAGCACAGAGAGAATACTGTGTAGTTATCCTCAGCTGTGCAGCTGAGGGATGGCTGCAATGAGGTCCTTTGCTTTGTTGGTAATTACAGTCTCTGCAGCAAGCTACTTATCTAAATGATGCCAGAGGATACCATTCAGAGGGGTTAGGCACAGTGCTCCCTTCCATGCAAGTGAGCAAGTGGTTTTATTGAACGTGTGATTGTGTCAGCAGTGATGGGGGCACAGAATTACTGGTAGTCTCCCATCTGGGGTGAAAAATGTTCTTTTGTAGCTATTCCATGTATTCAGAACAGTGGGAACATTTAGTGCTTTGCAATGCTGCTTCACCCTGGGGTGCTTTGTGGTTCTGCTAAGAGTGATATCCAGCCACTGTGAGATGCACCCCGTGCCTCACACACCTGCCAGCATATTGTGCTGTCTTAATTGCTGCCAAAATGCTCTTCTGAATTATAGTCCAGTGCCTATGGGCTGACAAGTGTGAAGGAAGGTGTTCTGAGAGAAAGCTGGAGAGTGTGCTGGCTAATTAATTAATTCAGTCTTCATAACAATAACTCAAATATACAAATACCTCTTTCAAACTTACTGCATTTGAGGTGAGAACTCAACACGCTAAGCCAAAGCCAGTTCATGAAAACAGATGTGTTAGAAAAAATGGCAACACGAAGCCACAATAAATGAAACCACGAGCACTTGCATGGATTGCAGTGTTCTTTGGCTTGCATTTGAGGGCTAGGAATTTCCACATGTCTGTTCCGAAGACTTCTGGAGACTTACCTTGTAATTCTGAGGTCTTTATCAAAAAAAAAAACTCTAGAAATACTGGAGGGCAGGATGAATCTATTGCACTGATCTAGATTTGCCATGTGCACAAACTGAGGCTGGAGCCAGCTGAGAGAGGAGCTAGAAGCCCTGGGGCTTTGCTTTAGATGGACAAACTCATAATAACAACAAAGACATTAAAATCAAAGCAGATGACAAAATCTCTCATTACAAAACCAAGTCATTCTCAGAGGGGTGCATCTACAACACTCAAGGGTCATCAGTGCTTCTTGTTAACAATATTTTCTCAATAGCAGGAGGGCAGAAACTGAGACTGTTGCTTGTGATATCCAGCAGAGTGAGTACTTCCATGAGTGAGATGTTATATTTTTGCAGGTATTCAAGAGGAGATATTTTTACCTGTCACAACTCACAGATGGCTCCTACATTCTTAATTCCTACAAAGATGAGAAAATTTCAAAAGAATCCAAAGGCTGTATTTTCCTGGATGCTTGTAATGATGTTGTCCAGGTAGGTGTGCCTGTACTTGGGCTTGTGCTTTGCGAGCTCAGAGATGAAAATATTCACTCTGTGACACTGAGAGGTGAAAGAAAGGGCTTACCAACTAAACCAAACGTGCAGCCCTTTGGGTGTACCACTCCCAAAGTGTCTGTAAGGTTTTAGAAGAAGGTATTTTTACTGGGCTTCAACTTGGGTTGAGAGCCAAGCGTAGCAGTGCATCACTGCTGTGCCTTCTGCTGTTCCTGTCAGAGCTGAAGCTGCAAGCACCAAGTGTGGCAGAGCCGGTACACGGCAACTTGAATTACTTTGGCTGTTTGCTTCAGCACAGATGAGTCAGAGCTGTGCATTTCCATTTATCTTTCTGAATACAGCTAACTCAGAAGCGAGGATGTCTTGGCGGTGTACAGGATGTACTGCCCAAGTTGCATCAGATTTGCCTGGGTTTCTCATTGGGAAGTGCTGTTTAAAGACAGAGATCAGAAAATTATATTGAACCACTTTCCTCTAAGATAGATTCCTCTAACTGTGCCACATTACTTATTGTGTTGGATAAATCCAACTCCTGGCTTCTCTGGGTAAATATTAAAGGTCTAATGACATAAGAGGGAGCCTGCTGCTGTTCCTCAGTGCAAAGCCTGTGGTTCATTTTGGCTTAATTCCACTCTCAGACTAACTGGCAGCTGTGGAGCTGGAGCACATGATTGCAACCATACAGCCCTCTGTGATTACTGCAGCAGAGGAGGGTACCGAGGAGGGTCCTTGTGTGGTGAGGTGATTCTTCTCCCCGTCATAGTATTTCAGTTCAGGTTGCTTTTTCAGAGAGGAGCTTTGCAGAAAGTACTGTGCTGATTTATTGAGGGAGGTGTAACACAAAACTTGCCCTTTCTTCTTTGTTCAGTGTCCCAAAATGCGCCGCTATGCATTTGAACTCAAGACGATAGATAAGTACAGCCACTACCTTGCAGCTGAAACAGAGCAGGAGATGGAAGAGTGGCTGGTGACTCTGAGAAAAATCATTCAGAGCAATAGTGAGAGTTCGGTGCAAGAGAAGAAAGATACTGTGGAAGCTGCACAAGGTCAGTTTATAAATCAGTACCTGCCTCCACCCTTCTCTAACAGGAAGCAAGCAGGGTGCCTGCAGAAGCATCCATTTTTCTTTCTGGATTAATTGCAAGTATTGTGGCTGACAAAGGATGTTATGCCAAATGGCTTAGTGTAATGCAGACAATATTCTGAAGGATAAAAGTGGAGAGAAACATGACCCTTCCTCTGGATGGGAAATCCATGGCAGTGTTTCAAGACCCCTGGAAAGTTGGATCTGGGCTGAAGTTCTGCTTTGGAAAAACCTAGCAGGCTGTTAATAGTACATTCTGCTATTAGTAACGTATGGAAAAATCTTACATCCAAGTGGAAAAGTCTCCATAAACTATCCATAAACTATTTTTGTGCTATTGTAAGCAAATATTGCAGGATGCTTTCTGGCAGAGGAAAATAGAATGATGCTCCTGCAGTTGTTTTGAACATCTGCTTTTTGTGTCCTTGCAGATGATGAATCAAGCACGCAGGGAAAATCAGAAAACATCCTGGAAAGCCTGGAAAGAAGCATGCATCCAGAGCTGATGAAGGTATTGTGTTTGCAGGGATCACCCTCCCAGCCCCATCTCTAGCTCTCTCCAACCACTTCTATCTCCTGCACGATCCAGAGTGCAGCTGCCTACTTCCGTCTGCTTTCACAGTTAGCAGAGCTGCATTGCCTTACTTTGAGTGGTGTTGGTGGATGCAGCTGGGAAGCCTTGCACTGTCACAAAGGATACCTGAAAAAATATTTATTTTATTTTGCTCCCATTCTTTCATTGAATGGATGTGAGGCCAGGCAGTAATATCAATGCTTTTCTTTGTCCTAGTATGGAAGAGAAACTGATCAGCTGAACAAACTGAGCAGAAATGATGGAAGACAAAACCTCTTTTCTTTTGACCCAGAAGTCCAGGTAAACATTCCCCCGTTGGCAAATGTGAGGTTTTGCTTCCTTGGCATCGTGCCTCCCCTATTTCCTTAAACAACCACAGCATTTGCCTGCAGATACAGCATGTTTTTTGGCAGGTTGGAGAATAGGAGTTCAGCCTACGTCCCAGTCAATGAGGTCTGAACAAATCAATGCTCACCTGATGGCTCGAATAAAAGGAGCATTTGCAGCAGCCTCCCATGTGGCCTCCCTCCAGCTTTTCTGGCTTCTGTGATGCATCTTGTTGTTTCTGCATCTCAAACTCATCATTTGGGCCTCTGGGAGAGTCCCACAGTGGGACAGAAGCAGCAGAGAGCTGCAAGGAGAGCTGCAGTGCTGCATGGGCTCAGCACATCTGGAGGAATGAACAGTGATACTAGAGGTGAACTGCAGAGTTTTCACATGTTGGGAGGTACAAGCAGAAGAAACTCCATGCACTGTTCTAATGCCCAAAGTAGGAGATTGGACACTATTTGGTTTGTTTTCTGCTCAGCTTTGACCTCTCTGCTGAGCTCTCTGCCAAGACCCAGCTGTGGGATTTCAGTGGAATGAGCTGTAATTGTTAACACAATTGCAGAGAATTGTTCCAAGTCCTTTCTTAGTTTCTGGTTCCCTTTCTGGCACATTTTTTGCTTGTTCACACCTGTGAAGAAAAACATCCTGGTTTAACAAGGAAGTGTAATTAGGCTTTAAAAAGTTTAATTGTACTAAATGAGCTTTTTTCTTGGCACTTCTTTAAAGTATATTTGACAGATAGTCCTGAGGCATCCAGGAGAGATTTAGGTGCTTTTTTTTTTTTTTTTTTTTTAAGAGAAGCTTGAAGAAGTTTCCTATTATTTAATCAAATAATAAAAATGAAAATATCATTCAGTGCAGCACACAGAACTTTTTTTTAATTTTGGCTAGATTTTCTGCCCTCCCTGCGTACACAGAGCTCTACATCATGGTGTGGGTCAGTCAGATCTGCTCTTAGACTGGACATCCAAAATCACCTCCCCAGTCAGTGCAGTGTGCATGTGCTTGTGTGCCTGCTGCTAAGGAAACTGGGAGTAGGAACAGACATCTGCAGTGTACTTTCCTCATAGAAGGGAAATGGAGAAAACAGTGCGAAGAGTTTCTCAGAATCAGATGAACAATTGCTCCCTGTTTTGCACAAATTACTTGACTGTGTGATCCACGTTCCTCTTTTGCAAGCAGGTTCTGCAGAATTTGAGGGAGAAAAAGCAAATAGAATCGTGCCAGATTGTCACTGAGAGATGTGCTGATGTTTGGGGAGGTTGGTAGCTGTGTCCCTGGTGCCCACGACAGTGGGAGTGGTGAAGGTTATGAGTCTTTCCCTGGCTGATGGTATTTTGGTTACGTATGTGCCTGCTCTCTGAGAAGGGTGGGCACTGAGGAACTAACTAGCCATGGGTGTGCTGGGTTAGGAAGGATGTGATTATAACCAAAACTGTTTGGATTTCCCAGCCAGCTCTGTGGGCAGCCCTTGTTGTTGCTAACCATACCACTTATTACTGTGCATCTAGAAATGCCTTCAGTTCAAGACGTTCATGATCCCAAAAGCATGTGCCTTCTCTCTATTTCGGGCACAGGGACCATCTCTTAAACTAGTCAGATCTTCAAAGTGGAAGATACATTTCTGAGGGTAATGACAGTTTATATTCCGCTTTCTTCCCCAAGCTCTAAATGGTGTTTTGGGAAGATCCCCAGGGTTACAGCAAAGCAGGAAGGAACTGAAATCATTCTGAGGTTTAGTTTTCTGTACTCTACAAACCAGATTGCTAAAAATTGATACATCCCCATGAATTCATGTCTTGAACACATTTGTGTAACATCACAAAATGGCACTCATCTGTGAACTCTTGTACTTTTTGCACCACTTAAACAAAAATGGTCAAGATTGTACTGGCTGTAATGTGACCCCTTAGCATTATTTGGGGGTATGTTTTCTTTTTTAATGAGACCAGATTTGTTTGTTTGCTGTCTAGAGGCTCGACTTCTCAGGAATGGAGCCGGACGTGAAGCCATTCGAGGAGAAGAGCAGCAGGCGCTTCGTGGTCTGCTGCCAAGATTTGTCCCTCAACCTCCTCGCTCAGCTCAGTGACCAGTCAGAGGGAGGACCCACCAACGTAAGGAGAGCTCTGGCATTTCCTGCTTTGTCTACTGGCAACAAAAACCTATGGCAGGTTGATCTGGATGGATAAAGGAGTCCCATTCTGCTGTAACCTATGGTGGGACCTGGGCAGGTGCCGTCTGCTGGCCCAGGGTCTTTGCGGGGTTTGCCTGCCTCAGTATTCTGTTCCAGAATATGTCTTGGGATGGAGTTGCCCTAACATACCTTGGCCTGCCAGGAACTGGGAATACTAGGAAGCCAGAGGTTCAGATGCACAGGGAACAGGGAGTGTGTTTGCAATATTCTGGATCCCCTTGAAAGTCCTGTTGGTAAACGATTAAGCTCCATCTCCAAGCCACCCACTGCTGTGTTTTATTTCGTTTCCTCTAATGGCAAGGGATTTCCCTGTTCTGAAATCTCCTGTCTCCCACACCAACGGTATTCACAGCCACTTTATTATATGCATTTGTTATTGTGCCAAAGCTGTGCCTTAGCCTAAAAAGCTTTTCCTTGTATCTTAGCCTGCAGCTCAGAAAATTGTAGCTAGCAATTATATCTCTCCTCTGGCTTTGGTCTGCCAGACTCAAACAACTCTCCTCCAGTCTTTTCTCCCAAGATGATCTCTCCATTACCATGTCCTGCATTGGAGTCAGTCCTTGACACAAGGGTGCCCAGAGCAGCAGATAGCATTGCAGGCCTGGGAGGCAGCAGCACCAGCTGACCAGTCTGTGCTGATGGTATCATGGTCCTGGTGGGATCAGCCAGCACATCAAACTTGTTCTTCAGCCCCTCCCAGCAGATGAATGCATTATTGATAACAGATTGATATTATTTGATTGATGTTATCAGCCTAGTGCTGGACCTAATCAGCATGTTTTTAGTATTGAGGTAATGCCTCCAACTTATGCTGTAACATCTCAGATGTGCTACAGCCTCTCTTAAAGCCTTCACTTTTATCCTTACGTGGACAACACCTTTTGGGATCACTGAATTAAAAACACATGGAATTGTTGCCACTTGCATTGTGCTGTCAAGGTCGATAGCTACAAAGCAAACTGAGCTTGGTGCCTTCCACTGTAGAGCAGCTCCCCAGATGCAGATTTTGCACACAGAATTCCCAGCCTTGTTCTAGCTCTCCTGGCTGGGAGGTGGTTTGCGCCTACTTTGCTTCTGTGCCCCCGTGTGTAGCAGTAAGGGAATGTTCTCAGTGTCTGCAGATGGGCCATCCGGAGCTGATGGATTTAAGGCAATAAGAGGTGTTCTCCAGCATGTGAACATAAACGTTCTTAAGTTGCTTTCTGTCTCATTACCAGGGTTAAACAGCTCTAACTGATTTGGATCATTTTTTTTCTCCAAAGTTGTAGTTAATCATTTATAGAAAAGTCCCTCTATTTTTTTAATGAAAGCATTATTTGAAATTGATTAGATCAAAACATAAGATAATGAAGGGGAAAAGTGGGCTTATGAATTTATAAAGCAAATAAGCATGAATTGTAAGAATCCGGGAAAATTCTGATAGACTAAACTAATGGAACAAACAGATACAGGAGGCATGGCTGGCGGGGAAGGCAATGCATGTGAATAACCTTGAGTTGGTACCACGCACTTTTTGACACACAGGTTCCATTTGCAGGTTGAGCCCTTTTTTCTCAGCTTGGCATTGTTTGACCTGAAAAATAACTGCAAGATTTCTGCAGACTTCCACGTGGACCTGAACCCTCCGTCTGTCCGTGACATGCTGCTGGATACATCAGCTTCCAAGGTGGAGGATGTGAAGGGGCGTTCGCCAGGCGAGAGCCTCGTGCATGGCATCCCTGAGTCCTGCCTGCGCTACATAAAACGGGTGAAGAACTGACTTTGTCCTCTCGTTCTGTGTCTCTGTGAGGCTGTGGCTGTTCAGTAGCTTCGTGTTTTGGTCAGTCTCAGCCTGATTGCTACTGTGGGCTCACAGGCACCAGCTAGAGTTCTTCAGGAGCTGACCATTCTCAAGCCTTGATAGCTCCCATGGCCCATCCATGGCAGCTGCCAGAGTAGGGTCCGTGTCCTCTCTGGGAGAGGACAATCAGGGCTGAACCCAATGCTACAAGTAGGGTATCCCACTTGCTGAGTGCCTCCCATCTTGTCTGTTGTAGGGTGTTTTCTCTGTGACCGATCCACATGCAGAGATCTTCCTGGTGGCCCGCGTGGAAAAGGTGCTGCAGGGCAGCATTACACACTGTGCAGAACCATACATGAAAAACTCGGACCCGGGGAAGGTGAGATGGGGCTTTGGGGGGGTCTGCTTAGTGATACCGCATGCTGCTGTGGGCAGTAGTGTGGTCTGTAACATGGGATGTTTCTGCCGCTCTTCAGCTGCTTTCTGGCAAAGTCTGATCTCCGTACATTCTGCTGCCTGTGCTGTAATAAAAGTGCGTGGTGTGAAGTGACAGGGATTTTCTATCAGCTCCTCAGGCCATGTTGTGCTGTGTGTATGCAGCGCTGTGCATTGTGAAATACAGAGCATCTCCTCCCTGGAGAACACAGCCCTCTCTTTTCTTTTTCCAGTGCAACATGGAAGCAGTGGCACATGCTCACCTTCTCTCTTGTGTTTTTCAGACAGCCCAGAAGGTTCATAAGGTGGCCAAGCAAGTGTGCAGCCGTCTGGGGCAGTACCGGATGCCCTTTGGCTGGGCTGCCAGGTTAGTGGTCTTGGACCGTGCTTATCCTGGGTTGGGAGCTGCTGCTGTCAGTGATTTGGGACAGCGTCAGGCTGATGTGGCTGAGTGGGCTAAGGGCCAAGCTGCTGAAGTCAGTGAGGCTGCGTGGAAGCAACAGAGGGCAGAATCTGGCCCTGACTTCTCAGGCAGAACTTGGATTGGCCTGAAATACTCTCTCTAGAATTAGAAACAAAATATTAAATAGTAAACAGTGCTGGGAAGACTGTAACCTTCCTGCTGACCTGCAGCTACTGATTTCAAGGCAGAACATCCCTGTGGCTGGGTTACCCTGTCCCCTGCTACTGTGAGAACTGGTGCAGACATTACCCCCTGGCACCATGCATTGCTTGGGAGGGGACAAAAGCAGAGACAATCAGCAGTTACACCTCTGTCTCTGGCTCTGCTTTAATTAATGTTCTTGGGAACAACTGGAGATAGTGACTGTATTTCACTGCTGTTATTTCAGTGTTAACTCCATTAAAACTCATGTCAAAAGAAGGCCCTACAGGCAAGTTCAGTTCTCTGCCAGTGCCTCCTGTTGCTAAACTGCCATTTGGTGCTGACACAAGGAACAATAATGACATGGGAACACCAAATGACTGTCATAGCAGACTGGGATTTGGTGGTGTGCAGCTTGCCATGTGTATTCTGAAGCTTGATTTTCCTATGCCTGCATCTTTACCATCATTTGGGGAATGTGTCTCCTCTTTTCTGCAGACCGGTGTTCAAAGACTCTCAGGGCACTCTTGATGCTGAAGGAAAATTCTCACCCTTGTACAAGCAAGACAGTGGCAAACTTTCGAATGAAGATATGCTGAAGCTATTAGCAGAGTATAAGAAGTAAGCCTGGTGCAGAGGCTGAACAGGCCTTTTAACATACATTTTTAAGCAGTAGGTGTAAGCATGAGATAACAATTTCTAAAATACTCAGGAGGTAACTAAAAGCCCTGCTGATGGGTTCAGAACTTGAATTTTCAAGATTCACCATCTCGTTCCTTTCTTCCTAATGCAGACCAGAGAAGACAAAACTGCAGATCATTCCAGCCCAGTTAAATATTGTCATCAAGGACATCCCACTGGACTTCACGAGTAAGGATCTTGGATCTGAAAATAAATGCTGATGGTGCTAGCCTCAGGAGTTAGTGCTTGTATGGGGAGCTTTTCTGTTTCATTAGCAAGAACATATTGGGGTTGAAATAAGAAATCAGTAATTCAACACAACCACTGACTTGTTTTTCTGATGGATTCTGTGGAGAGAGAGGTTTGCCTGAGGGTGTCACACTCTGCTTGGCTATCACATCCTAAATCTAAAGGAAGCCACCTGTCAGCTTTTGCCATTATTATTACGTTGAGCTCAGATAACATTTTTGATCCATAACATTACATGTTCAGTTTGATTCTTCACACCTGTGGTGTGTTCGGTGTCACATCACAGGATCATCCCATATCCTGTCATGGATTCTGTCATCTGCTTCCCTGTCTAAATGACTTTTTAGCAGGCTGCCTTTCTTTTCCCTTTCCTCCAACACCATGAGTTAGGTTAAAAACTCTCTTGATGGAAGCAGAGGGTGGAAAAGTTCTGACACTGTGGGACTTGTGCACTTTGAGAAGTCAGTCTCAAGCTGTCATTTCAGAAGTCCATCTTCTTTGGTCATGTGGTATCTGCATGTTTTATAAAGCAATAACGGGTCAGATTCCTGGAGTCTTAAGATGGAGGTGCTGAGCAAAGCAGCCATCCCTGCCCAGATATGGGAAGGCCAAAAGGCCCTTTGATTTTCCCCACAGCTTCAGCAAGGTGACACTTCTGCAGTCCCCTCTGGCAAGAAGAGCAGAGCCCTGTGGATCCTGTGCACCCATCTTTTCTCAGTGTTGCTAGTGGGGACCTCAGATGTTACATGATTGAGAGCAGAATTTGCCCCTAATTACTTTTATGGAGTGAGTCATACCTTGCTGCTTGGTCACACATGTGGCCTTCTGGCATGGAACTGAGTTCTTGGGAGCAATGGCAGTTTCAGACTTGCAAATTTCATGACACATGAGCTGTGCTTCCCATGTTTGTGCAGCATGTGCTCATCCTTTCCTTCTCTTTTAGACTGTGTGACAGCTTCTTATATTCCTATAAAGCCTTTTGAGAAGAGCTGTGAGAACATCGCAGTTGAAGTGGAGGAGCTTGTCCCAGAAGTTGCAAAATACTGTTATCCCTTCACTGTCTACAAAAACCACCTGTATGTGTATCCCTTGCATCTGAAGTATGAGAACCAGAAGGTGTTTGCAAAGGTGAGTGACTCGGAGGGCTCTGGAGTGATGCTGCTGACCTGTGGATGTGGCTCATCCTCCTCTTTTCTTCTAATTCAGGCGAGGAACATTGCTGTCTGCATTGAGTTCAGGGATTCAGATGAAGCTGATGCCAGGCCATTAAAGGTGAGTACCTTTTATTTCTAGTGACCTGGGGATGACATTTGTTTGCAGCTTTGTACCATATGCCAACCAGGCTGAGCAGAACAATAGGAAAACAGTTTCCATGCTCACTGTTTCCATTCGGTCATCTAATTTAGGGTGGCAGCAACCCTGAATCAAGCTTCTCATTTGTATTTCCAGTGTATCTATGGCAAACCTGGAGGCCAGCTTCTGACATCCAACGCATATGCAGCTGTGCTGCATCACAACCAGAGCCCGGAGTTCTACGACGAGGTAAAGCAGAATGGTGGGAAATAAACTTTCCTGGGAGCTACAAAGCCAAGCAGCTTTTCAGGATACGTCTGTTTCTAGGGCTGGGGAAAATACAGATTAAAAAACAAACATCATCTCTTTGCCCCTCAGTAGAAGAACCCAGCAGAGCCAGAGATTTTATCAATTTTTAATGCCAGTTTGTTTTCTGCTGTTTTTACTGTCACGCTTTGTGCACTTCAATCACACACCACCATTAATAAGTAATGTGCAAATGTGCTGAAAATGTTAGATGGGAGTTATTTAAGATGGTAGGAGTCTGTCTTGTATAACTGCACAAAATGTAACATCTGATATAAAATAGAACTTAAAGTATTATTCCATGATTAAAAATACAGCCTTACCTGTCATGATATCATTTTAGATTAAAATTGAGCTTCCAATTCACCTCCATCAAAAGCATCATTTGCTTTTCACCTTCTATCATGTCAGCTGTGAAATTAATACAAAGGCAACATCGAAAAAACAGGACACCATTGAAACTCAAGGTATGTTCACTCCTTACATTACTTCTGCTGGAGCATAATATTTGACTACAACGCTTGTCTATCTACATTTTCTTTTATGAGAGCATCCTAAGACAAACTGTGGGTTTAAGTTGTGTATAGTGAAGCTCAAATTTTGCTGCTGGTACCAAACATTCATGCATGAATGGGGAAATTGTCAGTCAAGTCACTATCACTTGGCACAAGATCAGGGCCTCAGGGGCCACGCCTGCCAACACTGGGCACGTGTGAAAGACTGAAGTCCCCCTGGTTGGGATGCTTCTCCTTCCGACTGGTCTTTGGGCAACTAGAGGACCTTTGCCACTTTGCTCAAGGCTTGCACATCATTTCTGCTCCTCAAACCCATTCCTGATCTCCGTTGTGCTGAATTTTTTTCACTGAGTCAGCAGGTAAAATATGTTTTAGCAAGGCTGACGTGATTGATCCCTGTCTGGTAGGAGACACTTGCACAACTGAGAGTTGGATTTTTGTAGGGTGACATACATCTCTTTTTGGAGCTTGAACTAACCGTGTATCACTGCATGTCTGCTAACTTTGTCCATTGGTTGCCTCTGCAGTGGGATACGCTTGGGTCCCGTTGCTGAAGGATGGACGGATTGTCACCTTGGAACGGCATTTGCCTGTTTCATCCAACCTTCCACCTGGCTACCTGGGTCTTGGGGACACAGAGTCACGAAGGGTAGGAAAGACATTAAAAATGGGTTTAAAAATAAAGGGAAAAGGAAAGCTGAGCTTCTGCTGCCCCCGCAGGTTCTGAGCTTGTGCTTGCGCATGGCTGGAAAGTCACAGCAGTGTAGCCCTCAAAACTGGTGCGTTTTGTGATAGGTTGGACTGGGCTGTTGCACATGGTGCATAGCAGGAGAGTGGACATGTGTTCTGTGAGCATGTTCTCATGTGGTCAACTCTGCCCTACTGTGGCTGAGTCGTGTCACTGGGGGTCCCCATTCCTCCACCTCAAGCTTACCTTCTGACCCCTTGTCTGCCTGCACACAACAGTCTGAAGCCAAGTGCCTGAATATTGTCTGTTCACAGCAGTCCAGCGTGGATGCAAAGTGGGTGGATGGAGCAAAGCCACTCTTTAAAATCAGAATCCACTTGGACTCAACCATTTACACCCAGGTAGGTTGAGCATGTTATCTGCGTAGACTTTTAACGCAAAAGCAGAGGAAGGATTTGCTGTATCTCTGCTGCTTCTCTGCTGTTTGCAGAGCAGTGCTGTGATACTTCTCAAGCAGCAGGTCTGGGATTCATTGCCGGGGTTTTCTGCTTTGTCTGGGTGTGATGAAACAGCTGTGTGAGTGAATGAGCACTGGGAGGTGCTGGTGTTATCTTGGCCAGTGGCTCTGTAACTGGCAGGACAAGGGAAACATTTGAGTAAATGAACTGGTGGAGATGGAAGATTTCCCCCAAACATTAGACTGTTCATTGGCATAAAAAAAAAGAAGTTTTCTGACTACAGCAGACACTTTTCACAAGAAAACCAGATTCCTCATTTCCCTTTGAAACCAGTTTAGGCTGTTTAACCTAGTCCTTAAGTGTTCTGCTGACTTTTAGTGGTGATGGACTTCCCTAAGCTTCATGTGATGTGCAGCAAAGATTCCCAGCAGATGCTCCAGGGCACTGCCTGTCTGCACTGCTCATAGGGAAATGCCCTTGGCAGGGCCTGTTGTCCTGTGCTGGATGTGATCAGCTGCATTTACGTCCACTGCAATTTGTTTTCAGCATAATCTAAACCTGTTTTAAAGTCTTACTGATTTTGTACAGCACGTTATCTCCACTTCCCTTCAAAATACATTCCCAGATCCTTTTCAGGATTAAGTAACCTAGTAATTAACTTTAGCCTGGGAGGAGGAGGGAGAAGAATGGAGAAGCAATGGCAGTCATTAAGAGTTGCAGCAATGCTGTAGTCCTGGGGGGGTGGGAGCTGGAGACCAAAAAGTGCCAGTGATAATGACAAGGAGCTTGCTATGGACGTAGTCCTAGCTTGCTGCTCTGAGTCTGTCAGTGGAGTTTCAGGTGTAAGCTAGAAAGCAGGGACTGACAAAGACTGAGGCTGCTGCACTGAACTTGCTTTTCATCTCTTCCAGGACATGCACTTGCACAAATTCTTCCAGTACTGCCAGCTGGTTCAGGCAGGTGTGAAGGAAGTCCCTGGAGAGCTTGTTAAATACCTGAAGGTGAACAGTGCCTGACAGTGGGCTTTGATTATGTTTTTCTGCATCATCAGTAAATACCCGGAGCCCTATTCTGTAGGAACATGCACTTGGGCAGTGCTGAGATCGGTTGTGCAAGATCCTTACCTTTTCTTACTGACATGACCTTCTGCTGTCTGTGTGCTGCTTCCTGCTACCTTTCCCAGGAGATGAAACAAGTCAGCATCACCCAGCTGTGCTCATGGCACAACCTCCTCCCAGCAAACTTGTATGCTCCCCCCCTGCTGCCCTACATCCAATTGAAACTTTTAAAGCTGTAGCGCGATTCCTCTCTTTCAGGAATAAATCCATTCAAATCAGGACTTTTTTCAGGCTGAAAAAGATCAGGGAGATTGTAGCTTGGTGAAGTTTCACCATAGGTGGGCTGTGACCCCAGACCCAGCTTTTCAGCACTCACTGCAGCATGAGAAAGGGCACTGGAGCGGGCCCAGCAAGGCTTTTGAAGGGATTGTGTTCCTTGACTCTTCAGCATCCTTGCTTCCTTCCAAGCTGCCTGTGTTTGAGATTGCTGCTGTAGCAACAGCTTCACTTCCAGTGGTGGGGATTTACCATCACAGAGTTACTGGGTGTGTTTCACATAGTATACAAATACCCTAACCAAAAATATGACAGGTTTGGGAGCCAAGCACTAAAAAAGCAGTTGCTTTGACCTCACTGCAGTCTGCAGACAGGGAGACATTTCCATACTGACCACAAGTGGGAGCTTCTTACTTCTGCGACATCAGTAATTTCAGTAATTTAAATGTTTACATACAGATCTAAGATTTAGATTTGTAGTTTAAAAACTGAAAATGAAACACATCATCTTTTCTGGACTCATATCACGATACTCAGGCAAAAGAGGTCTATGTGATGGGTGAATGGTGCATGCACCGGATGATCCTGACCTTCACCAGATCACTTAAATCCCACTTCCAATAGTAAGCTGTGACCTCTAGAGAAAGGTCTCACTGCAAGCTATTGGGCATCAGATCTTTGCAAAGGCATTTGGGAAAATGGGACTTCATCCCATCAAATGGCAAGAAGAGTTGGCAGCAAAATTTCAGCCTTAAGTTCTGGGTTACTGGGGTCAGCTTATAGCATGTGACCTCTAAGTAAGTCACAGCTGCCTTGGCACATCTGAGAGGAAGATTAATACCTGCCAGGAGTGATTCATGCTGCTCCCTGAGGGCATGCAGCTGGGATCCATCAGTTGGAAGGAGGCAGTGAGCACTGCTTGGGGTCCAAGTCCCCCTGTCCTCTGGAAGGCTGACGTCCACACCCCAAAGCATTTTCTAATGCCTGTTGTATTGCCCCAGAAATGTCTGTGGACTGTAAATATTTGACATCTGCAAATTGTTGAACTAAAAGTGTCTGTGTTTTGAACATTTGTTTTAGTGTTTGCACGCCATGGAGATCCAAGTAATGATTCAGTTTCTACCTGTAATTCTTATGCAACTATTTAGAGTCCTTACAAATGTGACCCAGGAAGATGAAGTAGCTGTCAACTGCACCATGTGAGTGTCTGGTAAACCATTCGTCTTTGGTTACAAATGCAAAGCCACAAATTACAGTGCAAGGCGGGGTGGTTTCCCAGTACAAGGTGTTAAGTGGCAGTGCTGGCTGTCCACTGCTGCCTGTTGATGCGGTTGTGCACCAAAGCACTCGCATGGCACATCCAGGTGGCACAGAGCAGTGTGGGGTCTGGGAGCTGCCTGGGGGAAATGTGTGATCTTAAAGATAACTGCTGAGAAGGAGTGGGGACAGCGAGGAGGTGAGGGGACAAACCTGGGAGCAGGGGTTGGATGAGTTGATTGATTGATTTGTGGCTCAGAGGCTTCACTGCAGTAGTTTCAGGCCAGTAGGGTTTGCTGTTGGTGTTGTGCGGTGCTGCTCGGCAGTGTCTGCAGCCCCCAGAGGGCAGTGCTGCCTTGTGCCCTGCTGCTGCTCCCAGTGGAGCACGAGCTGCCAGAGCATCTTTCTGTCCTATCTGTGATCCCTGTGCATGTAAACTGATGGGTGCATTAAACACATACACTTCCACCATACTGCAATGCAGAGGGGGATGCTGGATACCACTCCATGGAGGTCTTGCTTCAACTCCAGGTCATGTGCAGCCAAAAGCATTTCCCTCCAGTGAAACTAAAGACCAGAGACTGAGCCCTGGGTCCCCAGGGATGAAGGACCCATTGCAGTCACAGTCCTGTGACATGGGCTGTGGGGACTCCTCCTGTGAGGAGCACACTCCCATTCTACTAAGGACAGAGGACACCTTCTGGCTGATCAGTTCCCGTGTGTCCCTCCACCAATTTTTTCAAAGCTTGGCTTGATCCTTTCCAGTTTGTCAGTAGCTCTCCATTAATGACAACTGTTGTCCTATCCAGGATTTCAGAGTGGAATTTCGAAAGCCGCCGTATCTGATAAACGGCTTGTAAACTCTCTGTGGTTTGGCTCGTGGGGTCTGTGACAGTGTGCAACAGTTTGTTGTTCTCTCTGACCTGGACTGGAATGTAAATCTCTGATATTGGCTTGGGAAACCAGGCGCTTGCTGCCTTCATCAGCTGCCTGGAGTGCTTCCAGAGGGCTGGCATGTTCTCCAGGGGCTGTGTGTCCCCAGTGAACTGCCAGACTACAGCTTGAAAATAATCCAGAGAGTGTAACTAGGAGCAAGAGAGGATACATATCCTAGTTCAGTAAAAAAGAGCTTTCAGAATTAGTAAATTTGGGGGTTCAGGAAGAGTATAGGGCTTGGGTGCTCAGAGTATAACAACCATACAGAATTTTTCCCCACTTCTCTGAGCAGATTTTGTTGTTTGATTTTTTGTTTGTTTATTTGCATAGGTTTTTTTAAATTATTATTTATTTGATGTAGTGCTGCAGCTGTAATAGTCACTCACCATTATTAGGACGGGGCTCACAGTGTGGAGAAACTCAGTATGCCATGAAGCATAGAGTGTGGATGAATCTGTAGCATGTGCATTAGGCAGAAATGGGTTTGTTCTCCATGTAGCTGCTCTGAAGATGCAGCCACTGTTGGGCAACACCAGCCAAAGAGAACTGGCTGAGAGCAGATGAACTGCATATTTTTGTTTTTGACTTACCTAACCCCTGAGTGTTGTTCAGGTGCCCAATGCTCATTGCAATATGGGTGTAAGTAGCTGCAGGCTTTCATATTGGCATGCATAAAGAGTAGGATGTGTCCCCCGCAGGGAATCCTCCACCTCACCTCCTTGTGCAGGGAGCACTGAGCACTGAAGGCAGCGGGGCTGGGTGACACCAAGAGAAGAGGCTTTGGATGCTCAGCTCTGAGTGCTCAGTGGGGAGGCTGAGCTATGGCAAGAATGGTGCAGCCACAGGAGCTGTGAGGGACCTGGCCTGCAAATACTGGCTGAAAAACCAGTGGTGAGGCTTTTGGGTGGAGCAGGATAGGGCACACGTGGTGTCTGCTTTTGGGTGTGGGAGGAACTTGCCTTCACATTGCGTGCTGAACTCATTTCTCCCCAGGGTTCTTCTGCACATCGTGTCCAAGTGCCACGAGGAAGGCCTAGACCACTACTTGCGCTCCTTCATAAAGGTCAGTCACGGCTCGCTGCTCCATGCAGCTCCGTGCTGAAGCAGGCATACTGCTGACACTGTCCTTCTTGCCTCTCAGTACGTCTTCCGAGCTGAGAAACCCAGTGTGACACAGGCAAAGATGACCCATGAAATCCTGGTCCTTTCCATGGCCACGATCTTGAAGCAATCAGCAGATTTTCTCGCCATCAATAAACTGCTCAAGGTGAAGTACAGGCAGTGCTTGGTTCCCTGAGGTGGAAGGGAAGAAAAGGGGATCTGATGCAAAGCCCAGTATTTCCACCCACCCAACCCCACCACAGGAACAAAGATAGCAGGACAGCTCCTTGTATCTGTGTCCACGAAGTTCTCACCTTACAGCAAAGACAAATTCTTGCAGGGAGCCTACTGTGTTAAGTCTCACAGCCAGCCATAAGCAAGGGCTTTCCATTTTGCCAATTTTACTTCTTTTCTTCAAGCCAGATAGGGGAGGAAAACTGAGCTACTTCCCCTCTGGGCATGGCTGGCCCCCCACACTCTGCTGGCTCTTTGCAGGGTGCTGTGGGGTGCAGAGGGGTTGGGGCTGTTCCTACCCCAGGTAGCAAAGTGTGCTTCCAGGTGCCTTCCCACGCTGAGCTGGCTGCTGAGCACAGCCATGCTTTCAAAATGCCATCCGAATGCAAACTCTCCCTCCCACACTGCTTTTTCCCCACACAGCGTGTTCGATCCTGTTGAGAAAAGTAATAGTGTTTTTGGTTTGTTCCAGTACTCATGGTTTTTCTTTGAAGCACTGGCGAAGTCCATGGCGATATACTTACTGGAGGAAAACAAAATCAAGGTAAAAACGAATCTGTTCAATGCTGCGTTACAGAACCACCACAAACAAAGTCTCCTGCGAATTTTTTCACCCAACACTTTTGTTTTCAGCTGCCCAGGGCCCAGCGGTTCCCAGACTCCTACCAGCATGCCCTTCACTCACTGCTGCTTGCCATCATCCCTCACGTGACCATACGCTATAATGAAATCCCCGAAGAATCCCGAAATGCCAATTTTAGCTTGGCCAACTTCCTGAAGGTCAGCAGTTTCTTTCATTCTCCCAGGCTTTAATCAGAATTATATGTACATAGAAATAAGTAGCACACAAACATACGTGTCTGTACTGTCTCATCCCTTACGTTTCTTCGGTGATAAAAACCTCAGGGAGTTTCTTTCTTTCCTAGGAAAGACACTTTATCTTTCTGATAGACTGTGGCACTCTATATGCTATCTAGGGTTTTCAATGCTGTCTAGCAACTGTTCAAAACCTGAGATGAAATACACATGTTCTCATTTTACGTATTTCTGTTGTCTGCTGGAGATTTAAGTGAGGTCATCTAAATAATCTTGGAAAAATGGGAGCAAGCGAATTTTGGAAAGTCAGCAGCAGTCTGGAAGATCGAATCTGGCTGCTGGTGGGGTGGTGGCATGGAGATGATTTAGGGTGATTGCTTTCTCTTTTAATGATTGGTGACGTTCCACTGTGTCTTCTGCAGCGTTGTTTGACATTTATGGACAGAGGGTTTGTTTTTAACCTGATCAATGATTACATTTCTGGATTCAGCCCTAAAGACCCCAAGGTAAGCAGTACATTTCTTGGAAGTTTGTATGTGTCTGCATCGATCAAAGCTCTGTAGTGATAATTTCATACCAAGAAATTTTTGCTATTAATTACAGAGCTGCACTGAATGCTGTTTAGATTCCCCAGTCTTTGTGCAAGAAACAGAACTAGAAGCAAATTAGCCAAACTGAAAACATATTTTGTGTTTGTTCGGTTTTATTTATTTATTTTCTCAGCTGCTGGTTGAATACAAGTTTGAATTTCTTCAAACCATTTGCAATCATGAGCACTACATTCCTCTGAACTTACCGATGACCTTTTCCAAACCCAAGCTGCAGAGAGCTCAAGGTATGTCTTTTCTCAAGGGACTGGTTAGAAAGCTATGGTTTGTCTTTCTCGATGGCTTCAGAGCAGACAAAACTCGGTTTAGTGTCAAGAAGAGTATGCCCAGTTTAGCCTGTCTGTTGTTAACCTCAAGAGAAGATGTTGGGCTGGCAGTGATACCTTAGTCAGCTCCAGAACGGTCTGCAATCAGTCCGTACAGTATTTCCTACATTTAAGTTTGCAAAGGATTAACAATATCCAAAAGAAATTGCCCCTATTTCAGTAAGTACAGACAGTGCAAGTCTAATCCTTTGTACCCACAACTGTCAGCATCAGAAGGTGTCCCATCAGCCAGAGTCACAGTGAACGGAGGTACAGGAGAACAGACTGCATTCACTGCTCTGCTGTCAGCTCTCTTTGTGGCTTTCTGCTTTCAGTTTGAACAAGAGTAGGGCTGTGCTCAAGCCTGGGCTGAACACAGCCAGCAGAAGTCTTGAGTCTGTGCCAATCCTCAATGCATACCTTGCTTATACAGTGGCATCATGCACACCCAGCCTGTTCTCACTGTCACACCACACCTTCTCCTCTCCTGGTGTTGTTCTCCGCAGGGCAAACGAGGTTTGCAAGTGCCTAAACTGAGGTGTCGTGCAAATGTGGATGGCTGCAGCCATGCAACCACTGTGTTGAGTGCAGGACACACCTCAACAGCCTCCTGAGGTTTCTATAGACAGAGCTTTATGCTCTCTGGGTCATGGTTTCTCACCTGTGCTAGATAAATACAGTGCAGATTGCCAGCTCTGGGTGCAAGTAGCCTGGCCAAGTACCAGGGAGGAAAGTGAAGTTTGGAATTCCCCATGTGAAAGCCCTGTGGATTTATTTTGGTGGAGGTGAGGGAATGTCTGGGTGTGCCCCCAGGTGCAGCCATGCAAACCCTAGAGGGGCTACCTTTGCACCCAGGTAGCAGAAGCAGCAATAACTCTCAGGTTTCCTTTATTCTGGTATGTCTCTGATTGCTCTGAGCTTCCTCTGGGCCAGCTGCTGATCTCTTACATCGCTTTGGCTACTTGACTGGCATAGTTTAACAAAGTGCACTGCTAGAAATGGCTGAGATGGAGAAAAGCACACAATGGTGCCTCTCTGCTTGTTAGCAGCGTGTTAACACAAGGGTGCTCTTCCTTGGTTAACACTCACCTTTGTGTTTGCAATGGTGAAACTGAAAAGCTGTAGGAGCAGCTCATCTTTCCTTCTTGTGTTACTGTGACTAGGACCTGCCAGTTGAGGTTTTGTTTTTAAAACATCCTCAGGTATTTGTGCTCGAGCAAAGAACCCATGAGATTGCCAGGAGTTGGAAGTTAAGCAAGTGCCTTGGGAAAAACATTAAAACATGACATACTGTCCAATTTCTCCAAACCTGGAAAAATTTTACTTACTCCTGCTTACTTTTGCTGTCTTTATATTTGTTCCTTTTCTTTTTACTTGCAAATTAGATATTTGCATGTGCTGTGGAGCCGTAGGTGGGTCCGACTTGGAAGACTGAGTCCTCTAATATCAAATTAAATTAAATATTCAGTCTCCAGTAAATTAGCTTGTATCCAACTAATGAAGTAACCATGATGTGTGACACTTAGGCATCTGCTAACATGACTAACAGTGAAAGCTAGATAATACTCCAGATTGCTTTCTCTTTCCTCTGAATCAGATTTTCACAAGCCAGTAAGGGCAACTTATGAATCAGCCAACAATCTGAAAGTATTTTTTGCGTGGAACAGTGCTGTTGGAGCCCTTTGGCTGGGACTTCCAAAGCTGTGTGTGTGCACCACAGAAAAGCTTTCACACCTGTGGGCTTTTCAAAAACATATCAGAGCTGAGCACACGGAGTTTGTACCATCTGGGGGAGGAGCACACAGCTTTGAGGTTATCCCTCTGGGAGGCTCAGAGCTGTAATGCAACAGTCATACAGTGCCTGCTGAGGCTCTGATTAAGCATACGGGCTGCCTGAAAGAGATAATGGTGGGTGTCAGGGCAAGGTCATCCGTAGCAGCCTGAGTGCACATGCAACCCGCACTGAAATCTGTGTCTCTGTTGCTTTTCCGCTGCATTATCTGGGCAAGTCAGTGACAGTGATGCCTTGCCCATTTTGCAGCCACCCCTTTGATCACAGCATAGATACAGCCCGAATCTGCATGAGATGCAGAGTGCAAGACAGTTCACCAGGATGGTTAGGTGCTGAGCTGCCCAGGATGGTTAGGTACTGAGCTGCCCTTCTCCGTGGAACTGTGATTGGTGTCTGCTGGCAGGGAGCTAATGGAGCTCATAGCTCCTGGCACACTGCTCCCTGGAACCCTGCCCTGCTTCCTGAGTCCTACAGTGGGGCTGTGTAAACTTCTGGAGGTCACTTGGCACCTCGTCCTTGTTTGCATCCCTCACTCCGGCAGTGTTTGCCTCTGCTCCGCACTCTGACCCTGATGGTAGCACAGGGTTCTCAGAGCTGTGCTGCCTTTCCCTGTTTCATCCATCTCTGACTTTACAACTGGTCCTCAGAGCACTGAGATTTGCAAAGTGTTGCGCTGCACAAATCCTTCAATTAGCTGCTGCTAGGATGGTGAGGGCTGGAATTAATGCTTCATCTGAACTGGGAGATGACAAATTCTTTCATATTACTTTGTGGTTGAGAAAGCTGTCACTGATTCAAGCTTCATTAAAAGATCACTGCACTGTAGGAGAGAGTGAGATGGACCATATGGATGAACTGTTGTGGCTTACTTGACCGTTCTGTCTCAGTCTGAATAGATCTTTGTAACAGTTCCCTTAACCATTGCTTTGCTGTTTCTTTCAGATGTAAATCTTGAATACAGTTTAACTGATGAGTATTGCAGGCATCATTTCCTGGTGGGGATGCTTCTCAGAGAAACCTCTGTTGCCTTGCAGGACAACTATGATATCAGATATACGGCCATCACAGTCTTAAAAAATCTTTTGATAAAGCATGCCTTCGACAACAGATACCAGCACAAGGTCAGGCGTATTTTCTTGGCTTTTAAACGTAAAGGTCTTGAATTTTATGGAAAAACATCAGCTTTAGATTTTGTATGGTGCACTGAGGGTGTTCTCATTACTGTTATGGCATTACAGGAATAGCTCTGAGAAATGGTCTAGGAATACAAATAATGTGGCGTGATAACTGCAGAGCTCTTATCCATGCTGAGTATTTACATAATAAAGCCTCGAGCCATTAAAGGACTTGAAAGTGTCCTTAGCCAAGAGGCTGTTCAAAGTTAAGCAGTCAGTGGTCTTCTGGACTTGGACTTAAATTAATATCCTGCGTTAATGTACTATAATTAGGAAGCAGGACTGATCTCTGTTACAAGTCAGCTGCATGTTTTGCCAATTAGTGAGCCAGAAGAGAGGATCTGTGGATTCTCATGAGACGCTGGATTTCTGCTGGGGAGTTTTCAGCTTCCTTTGGTCAGTGGCTCAGCATGTGGTATTGCTGAGAGCTTGGAGATGGGCTTGTTTTCTTTCTTGATGCTGATCCCTGCTGAAACATATGTCCTTGAAAGTGCTGAGCTACCAGCGCAGACACTACGTGTCCTTGCTGTAGGCTGTAAACATGCCTCTGTTAAGAGTTTAGCTCTTAAAATTGCTCCTAGTTTGCTACATTTCGGGTTTTACTTTGGAATATGGATAGCATCCTGGACACAACGGGTGGGGGACGTGACCCAAATGCACCAGGGACTCCTGCCCCTCTGCATGGACTGGAGCCAGCTCCTCTCTTCTCTCTTCTCTGCACCTTCAGCAGCATAACTGGAAGGGCTGAGTGGGAGGTGGTCTTGTTTCTCTCTGCAGCAAGGATCCCCAGTGACTCGCACAGCCTGGAACAAACCACAACACGTGGTTGCTGCCCAGACTTGGTGAAACAGGAGAGGTTTGCCAACTCTCTGTCACAGCTGGGTCAGAGGCAGCCTGTTTCGGCTCTTCTGGGTGCCTGAAAGCCCTGGTGCTAATTCAGAAACTGTTTGCTTCATCAGCATGCAGCAGCTCCCTGCCTTCTCAAAAACGCCACGTGTCTTAAAACTGCCCTGCTGTATTCTGGTATGTGTCCTGCTCTGGGCAGCATGGCCAGAAGGCTGCATGGAGCCAGGGCAGGATGCTCAGCTGGCATCCTGGAAACCAGTTCCATTGCAGGCAGCAGACTCACTCCAGCCAAGGAAACCTCATTTCATCAATGATTGAGAGAGGGTTTGCTGAGCCCACGGGCATTATCAAGGTTTCTCATATCTTTTGTCATATGGAATCAGAAGAAAATGTGGGGTGCTTGTATCAAAACAACACAGCCCTTAGATATCTTTTTCTAACCTTTCTGTCAACTCCAGGATAATCATTTTTTAACAAGAAAAAAACTGGTTGTCAGAGAGCCTTGCATTTAGAAAAGGCCAAACAGACTGCTCTTGATTATTTCAAAACAATCTGTATCAGTTAATTTAAGTTTTCAAGTTAATCCCTTCCTCCAAACTGTTTTAACTAGAAGTGTTTGCTATGGAGAATTCCCAACTGGAAGCAATAGTCAGCACCTCTCAAGAAGCAGATGTTTTTATTTCATTACTGCTGGGTGTTGCACTTCAAAACGGAGCTGTGAAGTGCCAGTTAAAGAGTTAGGAAATCCGGGATTGTGTGTCCAGAACTGGGGCCCCCAGTGCAAGGAAGGCATGGAGCTTTTGGAGTGGGTCCAGAGGAAGCCATGATGATGCTCAGAGGACTGGAGCAACTCTCCTCTGGAGAAAGGCTGAAGGATCTGGACTTGCTCAGCTGGGAGGAGAATCCAGAGAGAGCTCACTGCAGCCTTCCAGCACTGAAAGGAGCTTTTGAGCAGAGAGGAACTGACTTTTTACATGGTCTGACAGTGACAGGACAAGGGGGAATGATTTTAAACTAAAAGTGGGAAAATTTAGGTGAGATGTTAGGAGGAAATTTTTCACTCAGAGGGTGGTGAGGCCCTGGCACTGCCCAGAGCTGTGGGTGCTCCATCCCTGAAGGTGCCAGAGGCCATGCATGGGGCACTGGGCATCCTGAGCTGGTGCCTGGTGGGTGGCAACCAACCCATGCCAGGTGGGTTGAAATTAGATGATCTTTAAGGTCCCATCCAACCTAAGCCATTCTATGATTCATTCTATGATTCTATGATTTGTTTGTCATGCTTCCTGTACAACTGGGAATGCCATTCAGGCCACGAAATCCCTCGTTTCCCAGAGCTCCTTGCTGGAAGGGTAATACCCACTGGTGGCATATACACATTTTGGCTGAAAAATTTCTTTTTTTCACTTTGTGGAAACCCTGAGCCCCATTCTCTGTTCCTCTCCCCTTTTGCAGAACCAGCAGGCCAAAATCGTCCAGCTCTACCTGCCGCTGCTGGGGCTGCTGCTGGAAAACATCCAGCGTGTGGCGGGCCGCGATGTGCTCATCTCCTGCACGGCTGCCTCCAGCCCTGTGAGTACAGCCCAGCAGCCCAAGTGGGCTTCTTTTTCTTCCCTCCATCCAGTAATGTGCTTGTTTATTTTGTTTGACCTTTTTCCTGTGACGGTTCTCTATCTGCTGCGTTGCTGTTTTCTTTGCTATTGTATTCCTCTACGGCACGCATCGTGCTGTGCAGAGAGGTAAGTCCCTCCAAGTGCAATGAGCTAGAACAGGACTCAGTTCCCATCTGCCTCCCAGATGGGCTCAGGCTTGCAGATGAGGCTTCCCTGTTTGGTTAGGGCAAAGCAGCAACAGGAAAAAGAAAAAAAGTCTGAATAAAAACAACATCAAGTGATGAAAAATGAAAGGGAACAAGCCGCCATCACTTCCTTTAACGTGCCTTGCTGTTCTCTGTACTACTCCCCTGGGTGTTTGTTTCCATATTAAGGATGTACGGAATTTTCACCTGCGTTTTAAAAGCTGCTCTAATTTTCTTTTTTATTTCATTATTCTCTTCTATAAAAGAATAGGTGTTATCTTCTGTTGGTCACAAAAACCTCATATTGCTTTACAGGCATCCAGGGATGAATTCATCTGCAATTTTGCATCCCCCTCAAACAGATCCAGCCTGATTGCAGACAAGGATTCAGGTAAATTAACTGTTCTAAAATTCTACTTTTGCTTTTATTTTCAAAGCAACCACCACCAGTCCTTGGCAGTGTGATATGTTGAGGAGTGAGGGTGCAAACCGCATCATTTGGGGTCTGTGTTTTTTTTTTTTCAGCAGCACTTCCAAATGGCCATGGGATGAAGCGAGAGGACTCAAAAGGATCCCTGAACTCAGAGGGGGCAACTGGTTCCCCGGATCAAAGTGAAAATGTAATGTATCTGGAGTTAGAAAGGACAGTGCTCACTGCTGTGCGCAGGCTGTTAGCTAAGGGGGACAAAAAACAATTGGTAACAATGAAAAAACAGCTTGTAAATACCAGGGAGACCTCATTGTGGCCTTCCAATATTGGAAAGGAGCGTATTAACAGGAGGGGGTGCATCTATTTACAAGGGTGGATAGTGATAGGACAAGCGGAATGGTTTTAAACTGAGACAGGAGAGGATTAGGCTAGATATTAGGAGGAAGTTTTTCACACAGAGGGTGGTGAGGCACTGGAACAGGTTGCCCAAGGAGGCTGTGGATGCC
>JAOWBP010004006.1:2472877-2504058 GCA_028571105.1 Tragopan temminckii
TGGTTGGCGACCCTGCACATAGCAGGGGGGTTGAAACTAGATGATCGTTGTGGTCCTTTTCAACCCAGGCCATTCTACAATTCATTCTATGATTCTATGAAATACCTCTGTTTGGAAACAGATTCGTCCTAGCAGAAGTTGGGCTTACTGGTCTGGTATGCTTTCCCTCTTTAAAAGTCTCTGAGACAAAAATATAAGTGTTGGCAAATTCTTTATGAATGGCAAAATCCATGAGGAAATTCTCTGCTCCCACGGTGCATGTATCCACACACAGATGTGTTCTCTGTGCTGGGACAGGGCTGAGCCCGGTCAGCATACACTGAGTGGTGCTGGGAACTGGTTTCCACACACAGCTGGGAGTCAAAGCACTATGATGTGAGAGCTGCTGACGTGGGAGATGAGATATTGGTAGGAAAATCAGCACAGGGTAATATCCACAGTCATAAACTTGCAGAAGGTGACAGCACAAAGAGGTCTGACTGCAGCATCCAGATGGTGTGTGCTCTCCTTGTTGGCAAATTGCACGCATAGAAATCAGTATTTGTGCAGACCAGCTCCTGGTTTGCCTTCAGGTGCTCTCCAGATGTGTTGGGTTGGCATGAATCCTTGATACAGCTTTAAAAATGTTGGCCCTTCCAACGAGCAAAGCAAAGCAATGCTCATCCGGGCTCCTGCTGACTGTGTCCTGACACGCTCAGGAGAGGTGGGGCTCCCCCGAAGAATCACAAGACTACAAAACCAAGCACAGCCAATCGCCTGAGCATCACACTGCAGAGCTCAGGGCATGTGCTTCCACCCTGCTGGCAGCAACACCTGGCTGGGTTTGCAGAAAACATTTGGCTTTCAGCTCACCTCATCCCCACAGCCAGGCACACTCGTCCATGTCCTTGAAGGTATATTTTTCAGTGTGGTAGAAAATAGCTTCTCTGTCAATGCATATCACTTCCTCAAAGCCTTGTAAGACCAATGCACTGTGAAGGAGCACAGCTTTAAGGCTCTGTACGGGAGCAGACATTGTTTATTACGGTTCTGTTGGAGTGTGTGCTGTCTGGACAATTTGGCATGGTCGGCAGCACAGTTCTGGCCATAGCACTGTATCTCCAGCCCTAATCGGAATGTTTAATTCTGTGCTCTTATGACTCACGTCCATAGCCTGCCCCAGAATAAACAACACATATGATCTGCGGGTCAGTTTCCAAACATGTGAGGCACAGCTTTAAGAGAAGCATCCTTAGAGCTTAACTGTATCCGTTTGTCAGAGGATATGACTGGGGCAAGCACAGAGAATGCCAAACAACGTGGTGCATCTTTAAAAGTCCTCTCTTTCCCACCACAGAACGCACAAGCCTTCCTTTCCCTCAAACACTGACAACAGAAGACTTTCTCTTGTGTTTGCCTAACTCACAAAAGAGGAGGGGAAAAAAACAAAAGACACTCCCAAAACTCAGGAGGAAAAAAACAAAATGGTTCTTTTCTTAAGTGGAAAGTTCCTGTTTCTTTAGTTACTGACATTTTGGTTTGATGCGTACACATTTAACAAAAAGATTCTTGCTTTAAAACCATGAAAGTGAATGAATTTTGTTTGGCAAAAGTTTCAAAAACGTCACAGAGCTCAGATGCTGTAGCAAGCAGGAGCGATAGCAAGGCTGCCGTGCATTTTGCTAGATAAGGCATCCTTCTCTGCCCAGATATTTGTTTGCTGGACAAAGAAAGCTTTGGCTGGATTTCCAGACTGCCTATCCCTAGATGGGACGTGTCCAAGGCATGTCCTACAAGGTGCTGTTGGGGACAGGAGGAGAGCTGGTGCATCCGGCACATGCCAGATTTGTTGTGTCTGTGCTCAAGCACAGCCCGGACACCCATGGCCACTGGGCCTCCATGTGACATTCCTGTCCCATCAGATCCGCAGGAGCTCCACGAGGAGCAGCGTGTCTCACTGCAGCCGCCTGGACCAGTTTGAGATCCGCATGCTCCTGATGTGCTACCTCTACATTGTGAAGATGATCTCTGAAGGTTGGTGGCTCTTGCTCCTTATGGGGTGTACCATAGGGCAGCCAGAAAGACAAGAGGCCGTCGTGGGCTGCTTGGGTCTATAAGGTCCCTTTTCTATTAAAAGAAAAGAATCTCAATGTATTTCTTTCTTTCTCTCAGATACACTTTTAGCCTACTGGAACAAATTCTCACCCCAAGAGCTGATCAACGTCCTTGTGCTTCTGGAGTGAGTATCACGAAGCTGCAGTTCAAACGCTGCACCTCTATGCTGGGAGCAAGGAGGAAGAAGTGAGTGCAGCTGTCTCTCAGGATGCACAGGGCCCTGCAGAGCCCTAGAGGTGTCTGGCCAGGGTGTGATGAGGTGGCACAGCAGCAGATGAGCAGTCAGCAGTGCACCAGGGAATTCAGAAGCAAGGGTCTGAGGTCTTGCAGCATGTGAATATAGACCCCAAACTCTCATGTGTGGAGGAGTGTGTCCACAGACAAGGATCAGGAAGACTTAAAATATTCTGATTGTTCCTGATCTGCAGAATCTGTAACGTTTTTCTTTCTTTCTTTCTAGAGTGTGTTTATTTCACTTCAGATACGTGGGGAAGAGAAATATCGCCAGGTACTGTGCTCTTCCATCCGGGGTTGGGCACCCTCCCCACGCTCCCTGCTGCAGCTCGGGCAGGAAGGGAGCACTCACACCCACACTGGGCAAACCCTAACAGGCAGGAAGTCTGTGGGGCCACGCTGGGACTCAGCTCAGTGCCATGCAATGAGCAGAGTCCTCTCCTTGTAGCATCCTTCCCCTTCCCACCCCTCTAGCTCTTGCACGAAACCCCCAGCCCCAGGCACTTTTGGCTGCCTGTGCAGGTTTGCAATGTACCCTGCAGCTGGCTGCAGGTGAGACACGAGGCATGGCTCTATCCCATCCCTATGAGCAGCAGCTCTGGTGTTCTTAGCTCTAAGGCAATCTGAAGCAGGAAAAAGTAGTTCAGTCAATATTGGGATGAGCCACATTAGTGCATCAGAGGGAGGCCAGGTCTCCAGGCAGGTGCCTCAAGTGTCACAGAATCACAGAATGGCTGAGGTTGGAAGGGACCTTAAAGGTCATTGAGCTCCAAACCCCTGCTGTGGGCTGGGTGCCCCCCACTAGGTCAGGCTGCCCAGAGCCCCATCTGTGGCCTTGGGCACCTCCAGGGATGGAGCACCCACAGCATCTCTAGCCAATAGTGTCAGTGCCTGGTGAGTGTCAGTGCCCTCTGAGTAAAGAATTTCTTCCTAGCATCTATCCTCAGTTTCCCCTCTTTTAGTTTAAAGCCATTTCCCCTTATCTTATCACTGTTAGACCATGTAAAAAGTGCTTATAAGCTCTCCTCAAGTACTGAAAGGCCACAATGAGGTCTCCCTGGCGTCTCCTCTTCTCCAAGCTAAACAAACCTAGTTCCCTCAACCTTTCTTCATAGGAGAGGTGCTCCAGCCTGCTGAGTACCTTTGCAGCTCTCCTCCAGACCTGCTGCAGCAGCTCCATATTCTTCTTGTGCTGGGGCCCCCAGGCCTGGAGCAACCCTTGTCCCATCCCACAGCTTTCCTTCCCCTTGCAGGGTGCACGACGTCTGGGTGTCCAAGCATGTGGCAGCCGATAGGAAATCGCAGACGATGCCAGCACTTCGCAGCAGAGCTGGGGGGATGCAGGCACGGCTTCAACACCTGGGCAGTTTGGACACATCTTTCACACTCAACCACAGTACGTACAGCAGAGCAAGGTGTGCCCATGCCATATTAGCCTGTTGAAAACTGCATGCGTCCATTGGTCACTTGTTCCTCATTGCCTGGGGATGTGGAAAGGGAGAACCTTATCTGTATCAGCATTTAGATTTGGTGGGAACCAGAGTGCTGAGCACCATTTCCTCCTGATTTGCTTTCCATTCGCAGATGCAGGCACCTCAGAAGCAGATATTGTACACCAGGCGTTGCTGGAGGGCAACATAGCCACCGAAGTGTGCCTAACAGTCCTGGACACCATCTCTTTTTTCACTCAGAGTTTCAAGGTCAGCTTTGAAATCAAAAGTGCCATAGAACAGCATGCTGTGTTTCTGTGTGCCTGTTGCTTTCAGTGATCCGTTCTTTTAGACTGACAGATTGTGGAAGTGTTTACAGAAGTAAATCATTTGCAGCTTGTTGCATGGAGTGTTTCATGGGCTTGCTGAGCAATTATGCAATATCTCCTAATTCCTTCAAAATGCAAGACCAGAAAAAATTATGTGGATGTTATGTTGTGACTGTACACATTAGCAAAATAGAAAAAAAAGGAAACCACCATATAGAAAGGAGGGACCTGTGAAAAGGGAAATGAAGGTCTGGCATGCTTTGAACAGTCACTGCTTTCTATCATTAATTGCTTAGATTTAGATTTCTGTATATTGCTGTCCGTGGATGTCTCTAGGGCAGAGACATTCCAGCTGTACTTGACAGTCCAAATAGCACCAGTCCCCTCCATGTAGTGATTCACATTTGTGGCAGTCACTGACATCTGCAAGAATCAGAGCCTCTGTGATGGAGAGAAACCCAGGCAGGCAACCAAGTACTGACATACTGGTCCAGAAAAGCTCTTCCTCGAAGCTGGAGGAACTCATGAGCAGAGTTCCTCCAAAGAGCATTGTGTTTTGCATGGTGTTGCAAGAACAGCTCTGTATCTCAGAGTAAGCACCACCAAGATTTCATTTTCAGATGTACTGAACAACACGAAACAAATCATATCCTGTGCTTCTGTTACAGAGCAAAAAGGCCATCCTGGTGCTTCCATCTGCTCCATAGCAGCTTGACAGCAGCAGAAGGATTTAGATGCAAGAGTTAAAGCTTGTTTTATTTTCACAGTTGCCTCTTTTTTAATATAGCTGGACCACAAAACAACGTGATTTTCAAACCACAGGATAGGCTGCATTCTCTTCTGCTTTAATGGGCTTCTGCTTTGCTTTTACAGACATGCGGTGTTACCACACAGAAGTGTGCTGCAGTAAAAGTGCTGATGCTGTTCTTACTGACGGCATAAATAATTTCAATTAAAACATATGGATCGTAAATAAAACTCTTCTTGAGACTTTTAAAGCAAAATGGAGAAAGCAGTGTCTTATGTTGGTAACTGCCTGTTTTATTTAAAGCATACCTGGACCATTGGTGAACATTTTACAGAGCATAGTCCAAAACCTAACTTCGTTTTGGAATTAGTGATGCAATAGTGTCAACGTGGTTTTATTCTCTTCTCTTAAAATAGCCTCTGGCCAAATACTGTAAGTTTGTACTGATTGTCATGGTTTCTGGTAATATTTTTACTGAAGGCTCTGCTCCACATCTGGGTTAAGAATTGACATGATTAATGGTACAAAATTATCTCTGTCGTTTTCACCTTCAAGCACAACATTGCTGCAAAGTAAATTCTCTCATTGCTTTCCAGACCCAGCTCTTAAGCAATGACGGCCACAATCCCCTCATGAAGAAGGTTTTTGATATTCATCTTGCTTTTCTGAAAAACGGGCAGTCAGAAGCAGCTCTTAAGCATGTGTTCGCCTCCCTGAGAGCTTTCATCAGCAAGGTACATAACACACACCTGTGGGATTTCTGTAGACATGACAGAAGAGACCAATATCTCCTGGCCTTAGCTGCATGTGGGAGAGGGTAGCATGGCTGAACCAATCCCTGCACTTTGCTGAGCTCAGAGCCCTGAAACACAGTGAGGCTGTCCAACCCCCTGAGCTCAAAGCCACAGCTAACCACACCAGAGCAGTGTGATGCTATTGCTGGCATTTCCTTCCATGTTTGTCACAACATACCACTTCTCATAAGTACGTTTTCGATACCAGAGGTACACACAAGCTCCATTGCTTCCAAGCTGCACAGTTATAATAAAATGAATGAAAAGCTCTGGAGTCATTGGAATGCAACACTTTGTTAATGAGGTAAATTTGTGTGGCTTGAGATTGCAGCCTGGCAGCCCAGCATGTGATGGACATGCAGCAATTATTTCCAAAGGAGGTCTTGCATAACTCACTGAACAAAGTTTGTTGTAAGACAGAGACATCTAAAACTGTTTTTCAAAGATGGAGAAAGCCTGTGCTATGAATATTTTACTGTAACCACACAGCAAAGCTAAGAGCTAATGTGAATATGTCTAGGACTGATGTTTGGTTTGTCCTGAGCAGATAGACCAAAAGCAGAAAATGCAGAAGTTTCACTAGCTAGCTGGCTCCAGACAGCACAATTTCCTACTTGAGGTTTTCCACAGGGCTCCCTACATCCTCCCACATTGGCAGCTGGCACCAGCAGGAATCACTCAATTTTTCTGCAGAGTCTAATTCATGATTATTGCTCTGCCTTTCCCTGTGTCTGTCAAGTTTTCTGCTTGACCATGGTCTGCGTAGCTTTGAAATACATCCTGCTGCAGATCTACACACAGCCCACGTGGACATAGTCTACCTGCTCCTCTCTCCCTTTAATTAGCTGAAATTTTGTTTAGCCGTAAAAAAAGAAATTCTGCCTACAGCAAATAAGAGATCTTCCTCGCCTCCTTGGCAAATTTTCTGTGGTTGTTTAAGCGTGCAGTCAAACCTACACACCTGTTCCATCTGATCTCACCATCAGCCTTCACAGCCTGGAGCTCTGTGGGGGTTACATGCTCACTTTCCAAAACACCGATTGCAGCAGTGCAGGCTGCACTCTCGGCTGCTGCAAGCATGGGGGTCCGGGTGGTTTCCTTGGGTTTCTGCCAGCTCAAACCCACAGTGAATTTGGCATTTAGGGTGGTGAGTCACTGGCACGGGCTGTGCAGAGCTGGGGATGCCCCATCACTGGAGGTGCTCAAGGCCAGCTGGGGTTGGATGGCCTTTATGGAACCTTCCGGCCCAAACCAGTCTGTGATTCTGCCATTCTATGATTTACTGGTCCTGAGATCTGAAAGATTTCTTTCAGTTAATTTCTCACATTTCCCCAATGACAGGACACAGTGTTTGCTTCTGTAAAAGCAAGATACGAGCCCAGCAGATGGTATCTATAAGGAAGTGATTTCTTTGCCAACTCCGTAACCACATGGGTCCCAAACTTCCTTTTAAGTCCTCTGAAGGGCTTTTCTAAGACACAAAGTGACGATTAAATAACTGGGGGTGAGGGTTGCAGCATTTCACAGCAAGTGCAAGGATGGTTTGTTTTCCTGCCAGCTTGTTTTGAAATACAGAAATTGTGCTGTGTTGTTTTGAGTTGCATATCATGGCTAGCTATAAATTAGTGTTAACTTTGAGAAAGCCAAAACTGCATTGTACCTTTGACACAGCTGGAATAGACAATTTCCCATTTTTTATGGCCTTCTGCAGCCAATAATTACAATGAAAAGAATCCCCCTTTTATCTTGTGTCACAGCAAATGATTGTTGGAGGGAAAAACTGAGAGCTATTTCGCTTCCTAAAATCTGTCTTAAAAATACCCTTCTTCCTTCACTAAACCTGGTCATTTGCTAGGAAGGAGACTTTAAAAAGATATATCACAAGAAAGCAAAGAACAAACAAGGTCTATAATTGTTTGCATGTTTGGTTTTGGGTCCAAAATGAATGCTGCCTGCATGCATGTGTGCTGGGAACATGCTGGAGGCATCACCAATCCCAGGCCCTGAAGGAACAGGGTAGCAGAGCCTTGCTCTTTTTCTGCAACAGCTGATTGTATCCACCCACATCAAGCCTTGCTTTCCCTCCCTGTTAGTGCAATCTCACAGCAGCAGGCTGGGAACTTCACTATCTTCTAGGCTGGAAAAGGCAAGAGGGAGCATAAAGCTGTCTGCCCTGCTTTACTGGGGTTTATAATGGCCCCTGGCAGCTGTAACTCAGCAGCTGGCCAAAGCTATGGCAAGCACAAACCCTTTGGGTGCTGCCTGGGTGCCAGGAGTGATAGCATCTGATCAGGATCAGTCTCCAGCAGGGAGCTGCCTGAAGATGCAGGCTTACTGTTAACGGGGCACAGGTTCTCCTCTTGGAGCAACACAGGGAGAAATGCACAGAGAGAAGATTGGAGCTTGTTCTCCAGCAGGTTTCCAGGAAAAATTTTTCTCCCTAGCATTGGGTTTGAAGTGTCTGATAAGTCTCTGCAGGCAATCAGTGATTCATGCTGAGAGTCAATGCCAGCCGTATTCCCTTGGGTATCCCTGTGCTGCCCGTGCACTCCCAATTTCATATCACTGCAGCCAGCTCTGGGCTAATTCCAATTCTGAGCGTGACCCCATCTCGCAATGGGGGAAGGACTGAATTACAACAGGCAATAATTACTTAATAGCTCCTTGCTCAAGTGCACACTTGATCCTCCTGGCCCCATTTTATTCACTTCTTTTCTTCCATTTTTTTTTTCCCTGTGACTATTTTCAGTAAGAGGCAGAGATCACCAAGTGCTGGAGCAGTGTCTTCACACTCTTTTAACCTGTGTGGCCCTGTGTAATGGTAGACTACACCCAATGGAGTAGTCTTGCTAGTCACAACTCTTGGTTCCTGTTTTAAAACCCATTTACCAGCATGCCATGGTTGTGGCCCCAGCAGTTTGGCTTAGTTTGGAAGGGATCTTAATATTGAGTACCTACAAGCTTTTCTGAATCACATATATTTAGCATAAAAGATAGAGGGCCAAGGTGACAGCTCCAGGCTCTGACTTGGAGGATGTGAGTGAATTCATTGGCAGTATTTACTGTCATCTCCTATGAGGAGAAGGTGGTAGAACAGAGAATTGGCTCATGGACCATGCCCAGGAAGACGTGAACTGAGCGGACTTCTCCCCTGCATGGATAAGACCCATGGTTATGGCTGTGCCAAGAAATCCGTAGGGCTCAGAGTGCCATCCCACAGTGTCCTAGCAGCCTTCACTACCCCAGCAGGCTCTGGTGTCACCCCCTGCAGCCACATCCCTGCAGTGGCTGCGGAGGCGGCTGCATGCCAGCACCAAACCCTTCCTTCTTCTGCTTCCCTGTGCCCAGCCCAATGCAGTGGGGGTGGAAGGAAGCAGCGTGCAGTGTCCCCTCCCCACCAACCACCACTCTGACCGCAGGTGGGTTGGTGCTCCAGCAAGCCCTGCATAGAGGTCTGCCGCTCTGAAATAGGTGTTTGCTCAGGGGACAGATGTGCTACAATAGTGTGGGCCATTGGTCTTTTCCTTCCATGGCAAATCTCCAAGCCCTGCTCCCAACTGAGATGACTCACACTGCAGTTTGGCTTTGTTCCACTTCTCCCTGGCACCAGCTCAATATGGGGGGCAAGGGCATGAGTCACTATGTGTGTTAGGGGCTCTGGGACAAGCATGTGCCTTTTTTGCATACTGGAATTCCTGAGGGAAGTCATCCTTTTAGGTGTTTTTTTCTGGGGCGTGTGGAAGTAGTGGTGTAGCATCCAAGGTCATGTTTGCTAGCAGGCCTTGCTGGAGAGCTCTGGCAGATATCTCCCACAGCAGCCATTGGTAGGACCTCTCCTCTCTCTCCGACTGCCCATGTTTAGAGCTTTTGTAAGGGCATAAGACAGAATTCTCTCTGATGTGCTGAGAATCTGCCACTGAACCCAAATGTTGTTTGGGATAGGGATAGATGAACATGCACAAGCACATCCCCAAAAAGCATGTCAGCTAAGGACAGCAAGGAAATCTGGTTAAAAATAGGCCCTGAATGTATTCCCACAAATTAGTTTTGAGCACAACACTCTGGCAGAAGTTTTGTTTAGGCTTTCCAAGGTTGAGCCCAATGTACTGCCCCATGCCCTTGCCCATCTGAGCCCTGCAGGTGTAATTTTGTGGTTTATATTCTAATGTTTGCCCGTCTCTTGTGAAGTTTCCCTCAGCATTTTTCAAGGGAAGGGTGAACATGTGTGCTGCCCTCTGCTACGAGATCCTCAAGTGCTGCACTTCGAAGGTGACCTCCACAAGGAATGAAGCCTCCGCTCTTCTGTATCTGCTGATGAGAAATAACTTTGAGTTCACCAAAAGGAGAACATTTCTGAGAACGCACCTTCAGGTGAGCAGCTGGGGAAAGGAAGGCAGTGGGATGCCTCAGATGTAGTGAATGGGTGTATCAACGTAGCTATGTCTCACCTCATGTCTACAGAGGAGCTTATCATTTATTTCTAAGAGGAGTGATCTTATATACGGACAAAAGGCTTCTGGATTTCCTGGCTTTGCCTAATCCCTTTTTTCGGTGATTGGCTCCAGGCTTTCTGGGTGCAATACAATTCCATCAAGCACTCCACGTTGTTGTGTTTTTGGAATTGCAGCTACAAGACACACCTCTGCTTTGGATGCTGGCTGGGGTGGGGTGGAAGGACAGCATGAGACACCTTCAGAGCAGGAGGAGGGATTTTGCTGGAGCTGCTTTTGCAGTGTTACTTTTTTGAAGCAAATGTAGATACCTAGACGTGCAAACGAACGCTGTCTGGATTGTACTAAAACAGGGAAGATGATGATAACCAAGGTACTTACTTCCACATCTGCATTCATATTAAGACTGTTATCTCATTAATTCTGTGAACTTGCTGTTCAGCAAAGAAGTTTGGCCCTCTAAGGAGTGTTTGTCCATGGGAGATCAGACAGTGAAGCCACAACAACGGTCCTTGTTTACACTGTGGGAAAGATATGATGTTTTGTATAAGCTTTTTTTGTAACTGTGACAATAAAGCTCTTCTATTGGGCTCGTTTAAATAATGCCTCTTTGCTGTCCCAACAGATAATAATTGCAGTGAGCCAGTTAATAGCAGATGTGGCACTCAGCGGTGGGACGAGGTTTCAGGACTCCTTGCTCATCATTAACAACTTTGCAAACAGTGACAGGCCTATGAAGGTGGGTTGGAGAAGAGAAATCACATTGTGTGCTATCAGCCATAATGCGAGATGGGGGGTGCACTCAAGAAAATCATGTTTAAGATAAGCCTAATTAGTTCTAACTGTAAAATTTATAAGTCTGCACTGGGCTGTTTGCTCAGAAAAAAGGGATTATGCCAACAGCAATAGGGACAGGTGCACTATGTCACGTTCCACTGTGATGCCTAATGCCAAGAGGAGGAAGCACTACAATTCAGGCTACACCTTGCATGGGGTGCTCCTTTCAAGAGTATGCAAAGAGCTTTCTAAGAATTTCCAGCTTTGACAGGAATGACAGGGGAGGGCCTGTTGCCTAAAGGCTATAATTAGCAGGAAGTAAAATTAATTATTTTATTGTAACTAATATGAATAATGTCTTCTTTTGTAGACATTGATGGTTGTATTTCTTTGGAAAATAATTGTCTGCCCTTGTGCTGGAATAAACAGCTTCTATCCAATCCACTGAATAATAAATTATCACTACAATTTGCTCTATTGCACCCAGTATAGCTGCCAATGCTGGATTGAGAAAAATAGGAAAAGTTTTACAGCTCTGTGATCATTCCATGAACTAAAGGAATGGGAGCCTCAGTTAGTTGTTGAATTGTGATATAACAAAATTATATTTTGAATATACACGACAGAACCTCTGTTCCCTTCTGCACACAGATGTTGATAGGGGTTTCACTAATCCGTTTTGCTGATCTTATTTTACAATGTGTGACCACTGTTATATCCAGATTATGTACTTACCTAGGAGCAAGAGTACAGGAGAGATCTCCCAGTACGAGAGAGATTCCAGGACACTGGAGATGGTGCTGTGCACAGACATAGACATAGCTGAGGAGCTGGCATGTGGGCGAAGTGAGCCAGGCTCAGCACAGGGAAGAGAAAGATAAGGGGGCACCTAATGAGGTTTTAGAGAAGAGGAAGTCAGACTTGTCCCAGAGGTGCAGAGGGACAGGACAAGAGGCAATAGGCACGAGATGCTACAAGGGAAATTCCAACTTTACATAAAGAAAAATGACTTCCCAGAAATGTTCCCTTTTTGGAACAGGGACCAAAAAGGATATTAGATATTTTTCCTTGGAGATTATCAAAACTTGGCTGGATAAGCCTCAATCTAACTGCTTGTAGCAGAGGATCAGCTGGAGCCTGTGTTTCTTTAACGCATTCCTGTGGTGAGAATGCCCATGGGACTTTAGGAATTAAAGAGTGACCACATCAGACACTAATAGTCCAGATGGTGAACTCAGTGGAAAATGCTTCAGGAACGGTTTATGGTTCCATTCTGTGGCGTTTGCATGCAAGGAGCACTTCTGTCCCACCCTCACCCAGCTCCTCAGCTCGCAGAAGTACCTGCTGCAGTTCAGCACTGGAATAGCCAACGTCTTGTGCATGCCCAGGTGGAAACGCTTCTGATTGCATGTTAAATACTGTATGCTGTATGCACCGTGTGTTCAATGGGTAAAACTGCAATCAGTGTTATTTCCTATACTTTGCTTTTTAGATTGGCAGTAAGCGGAGTTTTGGCTTACGGGTAGTAAAAGTCTTTGAAAAAGCCTGCCACACCTTTTGTCTCTGTGTTTGCTTCTAATTAGATTTGTTTTGTATCAGGCAACTGCTTTTCCTTCAGAAGTCAAAGATTTGACAAAGAGGATCCGTACGGTGCTTATGGCCACTGCCCAAATGAAAGAACATGAAAAGGATCCAGAAATGCTGATAGATCTACAGTACAGCTTAGCTAAATCTTATGCAAGTACCCCAGAGCTACGGAAAACATGGCTGGACAGTATGGCAAAAATACATGTGAAAAATGGAGACTTCTCAGAGGTAATTCACATAATTCAAAACATGGTGCTTAACAAGACAGATGTGGAGATGACATTTTAATTTTCCATTTGTGCTTTGCAGGCAGCCATGTGTTACGTTCACGTAGCAGCCCTCGTTGCAGAGTTTCTGCACAGGAAAAGTAAGTGTTTGCTGCTTCAGGGGCGTGAGGCAATGCAGTGATGAGTGACAGTTTGGTAAATGGTTATTTGTAGATCCCTTCTAAACAAGCTAAAAAGGAGAAAAGAAAAAAAAAAACAAAAAACTGAATGCATTGTGGCATGATGAAGGTATCAGATGATGAATAGTTTTAAAGAAAGTAATCCGAGTGTTACTGGGCTGATCAGGTCTTCTTAGGTAGTTATGTTGGCACTTTACTGAGTAAAATAAGAACCGACACATCACATCTCGGTTGAAAAGTTTGGATGTATTTCACATTGGGAAATGTGCTCACAGGGGAAGCCCACGTTAAAAACTGTCTGCCAGTATGTTCATCAGAAGTATCACTATAGTCAATATGGGAAACTATAGGAGAAAGCAGTCAAAATTTAGTCAAAAAATGAGGCTATAGCCTAACTATACAAATATGTAACCTAACTATACAAATAAGTAAAGAGCAACCAGGAAAAAAAGGGAGTGTTGTGGTTTAATGCAAAACAGGAAGCAAGGACAGACTCACGTGTTCTCAAGTAACAATACAACGTTTTGCAAGTTTTCTTGTAAATATCAATTCTCCAGTTGATACATTGACCACGTTTCACATCTCTGTGTGAGCAAGTAGTGCTGCAAGGGACTTAGCTTCCCACTGCTTTTAATGTTAGGCTGCACAGAAGATGACTGCAGGCACTGCCTTGGCAGGAAAGGTCTCTTAAGGGCCTTGCTCACGGGGCTGGAAGTCTCTCCACATTCTTACTTTGTGTTGGCTAAGTGGTAAGAATCAGGGCATGCTTATTTGATACGTATACAAACTTCACATGGCTGCAGAGGGGAAGGGATTGAAAGTGGTCGTTCTTTATTTGTGCCCTAGAGGCTGCTGACCACAACCCCCATGTCACCCCTTTGGTATCACAGTCACAGAGGAGAACTTGTGAAAAAGAAAAGGAACAAGTCAAAAGGAATATCAAGTGAATACCTTGAGTTATTTCTGTCACTGACACTTTACATACATGTATATGTAAGGCTGGAAATGGGTCAGTGCAGGCTGAACTACTCAAAGCTTTGGGGTGCATCAAGAACTGTGCTTTCTGCTAGGGGTGTACAGCCCCAGTCACTTCCTACCCAGCTTTCCAGCATCTCATGATAGCTTTCTTTTCTCATCTTCTGGGCAAAAATACACCCTTGTTCTTCTCTCCTGACTGTCAGTCAGTTGCAGGCCATCAGGTTAGTCAAAGGTGACTTCAGATAGCACACTGGAAGATCTGTTGTGCTTGGTGTTAGTCACATATCAGGAAAGACTCCTGTGGCAAATGGCTGGGGAGATTCTGATGCGTTCAGTCCTAATATAGCAAATGAGCAGCAAAAATGAGCAGCCAAGTCCTCTGCTGCTTGTAGGACTTCATTATCAATAGACTGCTTCCTTGGCCATTGAAGCAAGACATATTTGAAATAAATTATTCCATGAATTCATTTGCTTTTGTCTACTGCAGAACTCTTCCCCAGTGGATGCACAGCCTTCAGGAAAATCACTCCCAACATTGACGAAGAAGGTGCAATGAAAGAAGATGGCGGGATGATGGACGTACATTACAGTGAGGTGAGGTCACATAGCACAGACTACAAGAGTTTTGATAACCAATTAAGATTTAGTCTTAGACTCGTGTGAGCTGTAACAAATTATGGTTGTACGCTGGCATCTGCATAAAAGACTGTTCCATGGCAATTTCCCAAGAGAAATCTGCAGTGATGGATTTTTTGTGTGCAATTCAGATACGTAAATCTGGTATAGCTTTTTGGTTCCTTTGAAAGGCTTTTCTAGCCCTGAGACTGAAAAAGCTACACCACAAACTTTGCTTGCCATGTTATGCAAATGCTAACTCTCGCCAGCACAGGACAGCACAGCATAGTATTTTCAAGGAGGTACAGAAGGTTAGAAGTCAAGGTCTGCTGAGCAAGAAGTCAACTCAGGTTCCCCTTGAGTTAGGGCTGTGCTGCCATAGCAGCAGAACAGTCCAGAAACCAAAGCAGTGCCCAGGGGAAGTGAGAAGATCCTCCTGTAAATTATAAAGACTCACAATTACTTCTGCATCACCCCTGTGCAACTGCATTGGGTGAGCCATGCAGCTGAGCAAGGTGGCTCTTGAGTGTGCATTCTGCTTGAATGTCCATTCATCAGTGCTAGACCTGGGGATCCCCAGCAGCACATCTTACTGCTCTTGTGCACGTGTTCCTCAAATGTGTTTCTAAGATGTGTACCCTCTGTCTTCCAACACTATCATCTCCATATCCTCCCAAAGCTTTGGCATTTTCTTAGGAGGTACCTAAATAACCAAGGCATACTTGCTTATTATTGTGCAAATGAGTTATTAAGAATTAAACTTTTTTAAAATTGGATTTTTTTTTTTCATTCAAAACTTATGGAATACCTTTGGAAAGGCCAAGAGCACACAGTGTTTAAAATTCTGTAGCTCTGGCCACAATAGTGGAACTTATCAAATTATCTGAAGCTCAAATGATTTATCTTCTTTTTGTCTTAACCACACCCATTTGATTTCTCTTGTAGGAAGTCCTAGTGGAGTTGCTGGAGCAATGTGTGGATGGTCTATGGAAAGCAGAGCGTTACGAAACAATTTCTGAAGTTTCCAAACTGATCATTCCTATTTATGAAAAGCGGCGTGAATTTGAGGTATGCATTTTGAACTCGTTTGTGTGTGTCTTGTTTCACAGACTGCAAGGAAAAAGCAAGGTGCTTGTATTTCTGATGTTGAATTAATGGGTTGGTGTCAGTGTAGCACACACTGTGGTTCAGTGTTGGTCATTAAACAAATTAGTGAAAGATAATGCAGTGAAAGGAGTTAAAACTTTGCTCCTTCCCAGCACCTGCTGTGATCTGTGCTCTAATAAGGTTCAGCTGCTGAACAGTGCTTCCCTTTCCCTCCCTCTCCCATGACCCCGCCACATCAGGACAGCATGCAACTCTGCAATTGTTGTTTGGAGAAATCGTGATCTATTTTTTTCATCATAAAGCTGTCTTTAATTAGAAAAAAAAGAAATCGCTGAGGAAAATACTGCAAGTTTCTCTACCCTTAAAGGCTTAGTGCTTAAAGGGAACGTGCTGAGACTGTAGGTCCAGCCTTCTCTCTAGGGACAGTGGTTTTATTGCAGCCTGTGGTATCTTTCAGGCTTGAAGCCTGAAATTCTGGTTTGAATCCTCCAGAGAATTGTGTTCAGATATTTCAGTAGCTTCCAGCGTTAGTTAGAATTTCCTACTTGAAGTTCTGCTTTAAAGATGTCAAATTTTGCTTTCCAGAAACTTACTCAATTGTACAGAACGCTTCATGGGGCATATGCTAAGATACTGGAGGTGATGCACACAAGGAAGAGGCTTCTTGGAACCTTTTTCAGAGTGGCATTTTATGGACAAGTAAGTGTAGACAGAGGCTCACCAGCTACTTCTCACCTGGCATCCTTCCCCTTTCAGCTGCTGCTCTTAAGCTGAAAAGCCTGATAGCTCCACGGCAGGGTCTGGTGCCTTTAAGGTACCTTCCAAGCCATTCTATGATTCTGTGATTCTAAGTAACTGGAAAAATGAAGAAGATCTAGGGCTCAAAGTCATAAGAAAGAGTGTGACCGTATCTTCTGAGTCTGAAGGCAGTTACACAGTGTTGTTATTTTTCCAGTTAATCTAATGAAGTGTGTTATATCTCATCTCCCACGTGTCTTTAAATGGCCCTCTTCTACTTGTGGACCCATAACTCTGGGGGAAATGCAGGTCACCTCTCTAGAAAATGCTATGTAAATGACACTAGCCCTGCCTTTCCTGGTTCCTTCTTTTAGAGCAATCGATGTGTACCCCTGAAACCATCCTGAGTTTGTACCTTTCAACACCACTGTCACTTCACACACAACAAATCCGATCACCGACTTCTGCTGCAGCAAACGTTTGGTTCCAGACTTTGTACTTTCAATATGCGAGAAGCAAATAAGTTAGCAACAAATTAAACAACTGCTAATTTGGTTTTCTAAAATCTACAGAAATAACTGGGTCAAATTACGCAAGCTAACATCATCCTGACAGCCAATGCTTGATCCAGTTTTGCACTTTAGAGCTTCGCCAGCTTTATATTGTCAGCTGCACAGAGATCTTTCTAACAGTCTGTCACGACTCCTGACCGGAGCAGCTTGCCAAAGCATGAGGCTTTCACACTGTTTCCGTTACAGGAAGGACTGGTGATGCAGGCACAATCTTTGCTGCAAGTTTTTCTCTACTTACCACAAATATTCGGAGTTCCACTTCCCTGAATACAGGAGAAATCAAAGCAGCGGAAACACGTTTCTTCATTTATTACTTGAAGTCCCCGTTGGCTTACACAAAATCCTCTTATTTTCAAATTTCACATGGCTCTGCTTTCAGGGCTTAGAAAATTTGTTTTTCTACTCATTCTCTATTTTTTGTGCTTTTTGTCCTGGTTGCCTCTTTCCAACCTTCCTCAAAGACAACCTTTGGCCAAACCCCTCTGCCACACTGTTTGGATTTCTTGTTAGTCATACACAGGCCTTTGTGCTTTATGATGATATGTTTGTATTGGTCAAGGATAAAATTTCTTTACACAATATTTGAAGGAATCTGTTAGACCACACAGAGTCTTTGTGCAAACCTTCTAAGCCTTACTGACATTCTGAATTGTTAGTAGAAAGTTGCTTTCAAACCAGTAAATCTGAAAGGACGTTTTCCAAGCAAAGAAACTCATCTATTCCTCACGACTTGTTTGTGATTAATGCTAGACGTTCTTTGAAGAAGAAGATGGGAAGGAATATATCTACAAAGAGCCGAAGCTGACGGGCCTTTCCGAGATCTCTTTCAGACTTCTTAAACTTTATGGAGAAAAATTTGGATCAGAAACCGTAAAAATTATCCAGGATTCTAATAAGGTAAAATTAAGCTGTGTGAACAAGCTAGTGAAATGCAGTGAACATCGGGACTACACAGCAGATGAGTGTGCCATAAATATTGTTCTCTAGGGCCTGGGACTACACTGGGCATAGAATATCTATTTATGCTCCCTTGGGTTGCAGCTATGGATTCATCTGGGTTACTAACGGCAATACTGGAGACCTCAAAGGTTTTGTGCAGACCTGCAGATTTGCATGCTACAGCACAGTGCTGCAGGAGTGGTAGATCGTGGCCTGGAACCAATATGGTTGTATTGAGTAACGTGTGAATGTGCTGCATTGATGTATAGCATGATATGACTGCTCCTTCCAGGTACACCTTTTTTGAAACCAGATGAGGTATTTCTTGTGCTGCAACCTCATTGTCTTGTGTGTCTGCTAGCTCACAGTCTAGCCATCCCTGCTGAGGTCAAAGGGAGTGTTTGATGTGTCATTCACATGCATGCAATGGGGCTGGGACAGCGGGGAATAGAGTGTTCATCAGGTCCCAGGAGATAAGTTAAACAATTGTAAGTCACTAACCTTTGTTTTTCTAGTGTGTAACTCTCTTGTTTCACAGGTCAACATTAAAGACCTTGACCCCAAGTACGCTCATATTCAAGTGACTTACGTGAAGCCCTATTTTGAAGACAAAGAACTTGCTGAAAGAAAGACTGAATTTGAAAGGAATCATAATATCAATAGATTTGTATTTGAGACTCCTTACACTTTATCTGGAAAAAAGCATGGCAGTGTGGAAGAACAGTGTAAAAAAAGGACCATTCTAACCAGTAAGTTAAAGCATCTGAACATGAGGCAATAGATATCAGCAACTAATTATAGACTTATTTTAGCTCGTAAAAATATCCCAAAAGAGTCAGAAATTCTCTCCGATTCTTAATCAGAATTGTGGTATAATAATCTGGTTGGGAGGGGGAATTTATCTTACATTTCTATGGGCAAACTTTTATAAATTAATAAATAATGCTGTTAAATTAGAGCTTTGTTCAGGATTTCACCCACACTGAGTAAAACTGATTTATCTGTACATACTTCTGTTTACTGAAGAGCCTTTCAATCAATAAACTTTCTTTGCTGCTTCTGCCAGCTTTGAACTCCTTTCCATACGTAAAGAAGAGAATTCCAGTCAATTATGAGCATCAGGTTAATTTAAAACCAATTGATGTTGCAACCGATGAAATAAAAGACAAGACAGCAGAGCTGCAAAAGCTCTGCTCTGCAGGTGATGTTGACATGATCCAGCTGCAGCTCAAATTGCAAGGCTGTGTTTCCGTGCAGGTAAGGCTTGACAGCTCTTCAGAATTACATTGACAGACACATCTCAGTGAGTCATCTTTTCACAGCACGGCACATTTGCTTTCCATAAATGATTAACTACCAAGTTTGCAGCACTGCAGCCATCAGCCTGCCACTTACACCAATGGCTCGAGACAATAAGCATTTTGTCCAGTAGTGTTTGCAGCGCTAAGTGTTACTGTACCTTAGCTGGCCGTGAAAGAGTGTTGAAATATACTTAATTCTTTAAGATCGCACTGGTAAATATCAGGCAGAAATAACCTCTCTGTGAACCTGACTTTTTTCCAGCCGGATATATGACTTTAAGATTCAGACCATACTGCTTGCCAAGCAGAAGTATGAGGAAAGTATGAGGAAACAGACTCCCTTCCTCTTCTTTATCTCCATTTATCTTTTGGGCTTTCAAAACCTAGATAGAAAAACTAATACTCAAGTTTAGAGACTTCAGCTTGCTCTGGTGATATTAGTAGTACAGAGTTGATGGCATTCAAATAACATGATAATGGTTTTCAAGCTTTAAAAAATTGTTCTAACCTTCTAAAATGCCCTTAGTGACTCAAAGCTGTGGCATAAATGACTTTTTACTTCTTTGGTTCCAGGTTAATGCTGGTCCCTTGGCCTATGCCAGGGCTTTCCTAAGCGACAGCCAGTCCAGCAAATACCCTGCTAAGAAGGTGAATGAGTTGAAAGAAATGTTCAGGTAGGATTTCTAATGTAATAAAACATAGCAGCCTGGCTGGAACACAGTACTGGGTTTTTTTAGCTGTGTTTTTGCATGTCCCCAAAATCAGCAGGTGCTGCATGCTCAGATGTATCTTACAAAGATCCACGTTTCACAAGCTGCTCAGACACAGGGAAAAAAGCCAATGTAACAATATATGTCAGGTCTTAGGGTTGTGATTTCCATGCTTGAATGCCTTATTCGTTATTTGCATTGGTATTTGAGATGATGATGTGAAGAAAGAATGTTTGAAAACCAGAGGCCTGATAGTCATGTTCAGGGCCCTTTCATATTGTACATTGTTTTCCCATCTTTCCAAAGGGATTTTTAACTACATAATGATGAAGTATTTTGAAACAAATCCCTTTTCAGTTTGTGGGGGACCATCATTCTTGATTTTGTCTCTAATTTTGGACACTACATGACTTGCACAGTCATTTTTCTATCTCTCTCCAGCCCTACACAGTAGGTGCTTTGAACATGGCCTTTTACCTCCCACTTGAAAGTGTCTCCCAAGACCCAATCAGGTGAAGCTCTCACTTTACCTCAGGTCTATGTGTGTCCCCACACTTTGCCACACTACTTTCTGGACCTCCCAGCAGCAAGCAGTTGCCCACCAGCTCCTATATTTATTGCTTGGTGCCCATTTCACCCACTGGAAACTTATGGACAGAGCAGCATTTGAGTCAATCCTATTTACCTTCATCAAGTGACCAAGCAAACCATGGAAAGAATAAGTAAATAACCTCTGCAAATCTGCCATGCATGGCTGCAGAGCAGAGGTAATGTTTTTCTTTACTTTCCAGCCCTGCTGTGCAGCCAGAAAGAAAAACCAAACATAATCTGTTTCATGCACACACACACACACACACACACACACACACAAAAAAAAAAATCCTGGAAAATCCCAGAAATGCTTGTGTTTTTGTTATAGTCTCAGTTTAATTAATTAATTAATTAAAAGGAGAACTACGCATGTGAAATAAAGAGAAGAAAATGAGAAACCATGAAATGAGTAGCTGTAAAAACAGTATTAGAGCTCCACGTGATGTAAATTTCTTCCTGGAGGGTGTGCCTGCTGCTAGAAATTTGACCCCAGATGGGTCAAGCCCTGTGCACCTGACCATGGCCTGCCTCGGTTTTGACCCCACTGGCAGCTGGTTGGGCTCCCCTGGGATCTGCTTGCTGTGTGTGGTGCACAGGTTCTGGAGAAGGTCAGAGACCACCAGTGCTGGACTGTAGGTTTGTGCCACATTTAGTGCCTATGGAGCATCCAAGGAGCTTCTTCAGAAAGCACAGTCCTGTGTTGCAGTCCTTCCCCGTTCCCTGATCCACTGTGCTCAGGATGGCCCTAGAATATGACTTAGAGAAACAGGAAGACATGGCTGTCTGCTTCAGTAGAAGATCGGGAAACGGTCATGCCTAAAGTTCATTCTTTTCCTCCCCAGGAAGTTTATACAAGCCTGTGGAATTGCTCTGGAGCTCAACGAGAGACTCATTAAAGAGGATCAAGTGGAGTACCACGAGGGACTAAAATCAAACTTTCGGGATATGGTGAAAGAGCTTTCGGACATCATCCATGAACAGGCATGTACTGCATGTCAGGAGCCCACAGAAGTGGTTCTCTGTGCTTGAAAACTAGCTAAAGCTGAAAACTCACTGAAAACTAATAGAAAACACCTCATATTATCAATGACATGGTTGTTTTCCCATTCCATTTTAGCTGCACGAACAGCAATGAGCGAGGGTGACAGAACACTGGAACAGGGGGTTGTGGAGTCTCCTTCTCAGGAGATATCCAAGACCCACCTGGATGCTTTCCCACACAACCTGCTCTGGGGAACCTGCTGTAGCAGGGGTTTGGACTCGATGATGGCCCTTCCAACCCCCACAGTCCTCTCATTCAATGCCAGAAAGTCTCATCCTGATGTTGGTATGCAGGATGGAGTCTTCAGTGATTCGTGTCGTTGGTTTCCTAGATGCTGTAGTTGTCAGAATTCTTGTGCCATGTTTGACTTAGTATTTTCTACATTGCAGGAAAGCTGTGATAAGTCACAGATTGAAATTCTCTGCCCAAATTTCCATTTCTTCAATTATATCCTGCTTGACTTCCTTATTTTTTTCTTTTTTTCCCTTTAAAGGATATTTTCTTTGAACGTTGACCTAATACCAACCATTTGCACGCACTGTGAAGATATCTGTGCTGCCTTCCATCGTCTGTTTTAATGTTCTCTTGGATCTTTCTAGGAAAACACATTTGAATAGTAGCATCGGTGAGGTGCACACCTACCTAGTATTGTGCTGTGAAATACAATGAGAACTTTCTGAAGTAGCATCTGCTTTCCTATTTTGACTTCATTATGACCAAAAAAAAGCTCATTGTAGTTGTATAGCAGCAAGCATGTGAGACGAGCAGTGCTGACTGTTGTGATTCATAGGTCTTGAAAGTTAGGAGAGTTTCCAAAATCTCCTACTGACGTAATGTCTTTTGTCTTCTTATGGATTAGATAATATACAGCTTAAACTTCATTTATTTGCCTTTAATGCAACAATCCCATGTGTGACAGTTAATTAAAACTGTAGCAGTCCCTGAAAATAGGTAAATCCCACGGTAATTGGAACAGTTGTTCAGAGGAACACAGAAACACGCAAGTGGCAAAATAACCAAAGTGCATCGGGCTGTTTTTTCTAAGTCAGACTTACATACAGTAAAACAGTGCTCAAAGGCTTTTTAGTTGGTTTTTTTTTTAAAAAAAAAAGCACTATACCATTTCAGGGAAACAGGATGTGGAGTGTCATGATGGGGCTGAATTTCATTGTGGAGATATAAAAGAGGATGTGTTTGTGGATAGGTGACTGCCACGTCCCCTCTGTGTTAGATTTCCCTGCTATTCCACTCAGGACCACCTTTCTTTTAGTGGTCTTTTCCTTCAGCACACTCATTTTTTCTCACATGCATTGCCTATCTTGTTTACTTCACTGCTGAATTTGGTTGAGGATTGTTTGTTATAGGAGTTGCCACCTGCTTACTCCGCGCTGTTTGCAAATGCTTTCCTCCAGGACATCTGATTTGCATGCAGCTGCTGGAACTTCTGTGGTTTCTGAATTCTGCAATAGTCAAATTGGAAACAAATCACTCAGTTCTGTGGGAGCACTACAGTTAAAATTATCCTGGAACAAAGAAGTACCATTATAGCATGCCCTATGATTTTTACATATTTACAAATGCATTGCCCTGCTCTCTGATTAATGTGCAGAATAGTACAGCAACTGAAATATCAAAGTGAATTGCTCATTGGGAAGGATATATTTTCACTTTCTTCTGTGGGACTTTAGTATTTTGTATTAAAATATGGTGTTTACGAGCACTGTTCTTAGTTGTACAATGATCTGTAGATAACCGCTGACCTGAACTTTGTACTGCCATCAAACGAGCTCAATATCTGACAATCTAAACAGTAAAACATGTTTTCCTCTCCTGCAAAATTAGTCAGTTAAAAATGAAGGTACATTATATTCATCAAGGGTTCTCATTACAAATAACAGGTCCTATCCTAAGTGTGCTCAGTGCCGCGAAGCACAGGCAGCACACTCAGTGAAGGTGATGGGACAGATGGGTCAGCCTGTAAGCTTCCTACTGATATTTTAATTAAGGGAAATGTGAAAACAACTGGTAAGCTGCAGGCAGATGGGCACAAGAAGCCTCTGAGTGGCTGAACACTGGGCATCCAGAATGTGTTGATGATGGCCCAAGGAGTGAGAACTACTGGTGATAGGTGGATGGTTGGACGGGATGATCTTGTAGGTCTTTTCCAACCTTGGTGTTTCTGTGATTCATCTCAGTTTGCCGACTGTAAATTCAGACAAACTCTGATAAATCACAGGGTAAAAACACACTCAGCTCTAGGACAGCTCTATTGGTGCACGTAGATTCAGTGCTGTAAGGCATCCTTCAGGTTAGAGAGTGCAAAGTCTTGGCATGTGGCACAGATGCAGTGGTGTTTGCTGCACTTAGCTGCATGTATCCCCTGTGCTAAATATTTAGATCTGATTTTTATTGATGCTACGATATAATTTAAAAGTTCTGTACAGAGAAAATTATTTCTTTCCTAGACTGGCTAGTCATAACTGAAGGCTATCTGGTAATGTACAGAAGGGCGTATATATCTGAATGCTACAGAAATTGCTAAATTACTGTTCTTTCTCATTTTTGTTATGCTGCCTCTGTGAAACAGCTCTGAAGACAAGGTTGGATATCTCTTTCCCATACCTTTTTAAACAACTTATTTATTGCAACAAACTGAAACTTTCGCTGAGCTTCTGAGCTTGTGGCTGTTCTGTTCTGTCTAGATGTACCACGAAGACCCGATGCATTCGCCGTGGATGCACGACTCCTTGCACGTCTTCTGCGCCATCAGCGGCACCTCCAGCAATGGAAGTTACTGCTCTCTCAGACCCACTGCTGAAATATAAATGTATCGGTGACACTTTACAGAGCTTTCTCAGGAATATTTGGAACTGTGTAAAGGACTTTTAAAAATCCACCGTGAGCAGAGATTTTGGTTTTTTCCTCCCCCTTGAGTTTACCGTGCTTTCAGACAGGGTGCTTGCTTCTTCTGCTGAGCAACATGGAAAGTGCCTGGACATTGAACCACTGTGCTTCTTTTCTACCTTTTTTTTTTTTTTTTAAAGCGAAGTCTATAACCGGACACGGAAAGGCAGTTAACCAAGTATGCATTGAATTGCAGAACAAGGAATTGAAATGATAATGGTACTATGTAAAGTTGTACAATGGGATATAATAAAATGTAAAACTACTCTGTAAATAGAAGGAGCATAGAGTATATAGACATTAGCACTGTATCATATTTGCTGCTAAAAGCTTTCTTGGGCAGGGGACGTGAAGGAGAAATTGTAGTCACTGTAAGAGACCTTCCCCTTCTAGAAAAAGACCTGGGGCCCAGATGTCCCCAATTGCATTCACATAATGAGAGTAAAGTCGTCCTGGTCTGGAATAACTAAAACTTAATTCAGAAATGATAATTGTTGTACGTCCTCTGGGCAGGTGGTCGTAAAGTAACCTCCACAAGAGCTGGATTTACTCTAGCTGGTTTGAATTCTGGCTAACCTTTCACATCTGCAAAAAGATGGATTGTAGCCACGAAGGACAACCCGAGAGATTTGTCATTTGATAGCAGTTTATCCTCTTTATCATTCACAGTCTCACACAAATATAAACTCTGAGGACACCTGAAAATGGATTGGGAATTACGACGTTCCAATAAAGTTCTTGTTATCCGTGAGATGTGTTTTTTAACAAAATGCAGCGCATTGAAATGAAATAGCTCAGACCTGACTGGTGTTAACATCACATGACATAAATGGTCCCTCCCATGAAGCGAATCCGTTTTCTGAAAACATGTTATTTTTGTCCAACAGGTGTTGGAGAAAATGTATTTGCCATCATTCTCCTACTCCTTTTTCCCCTCCCCATAGCTTTGATACATTGGCTCTGTCTCCTTAGGGAAGGAGAAAACATATCAGGAATTCTTTTATCCATCAACATTTTTAAAGTCTGTGTTTTTCAAAATCCCATCAGTTGTAAATACGGTTCCAGTAGTTCATATGGAAAGGTTTGGGGTTTTTAATGAGATGTAACAAAATGCCATTATAAAAAGACTCCAGCCTAGGTATTTAGCTTGGCTATAGAGCTGATAGAATGCTAAGCTTCTCATTTCTATAAGAAAAATTATCTTCAGGTAGTAAACGTACCACATTCCAAATGTTTATTGAGTGTGATTCTAAATATCTGAAATTGTCTTTTGAGAAACAAACGTTGTGATCCATAAATCCACCTGTGAGCTGTTGCAAGCAACACACAGATCTGGCAACGTGACCACCAGACCGCATTTCTGCTTGTGTGCGCTCTCATGCCAAGCAGGCTCTGCATTTAGCTTGCAAGAAAGAGGAAGAGAGATTAGGACATGTAAGTATGGTTTCCTAACTTATTGATTTGAATCTTTCAGCAAAGGACATACAAGGGCAGAGAGTGAGAGTTCTCCAATTTTCTAAAAGGTGATGAAGCAGTTTTAATAGTGAATACGTTAAAAGGGTTTTTTTGGAGCTAGTCATATTCCAAACACCTGTGCTGAAGACCTATTTTGAACATACCAAGCAATGATGAGATGTGGACATACAAAAACTCTTGAGCTATAGCTCTTAAATAAAACAGAAAATCAAATTGTTCTCCTGGAATTGCAGTAAAATCCTTGTTCGTGTCTCTGGATGTCTTGGATGTTCCACAGTAACATGTATGGATGAATTTTCAATTGTTATTCCTTATTTTTACTGGAATTCCAGCAGAATTCTTGTTCGTGTCTCTGGATGTCTCTAATGTTCCAAGCGGAATTTTTGTCTTCACTTCTAATTCTGTTGTTGGTCTTGGAGTTGTCATTTCAATTTAATGAATTTAATGTTAATATAGAAAGAAAGTTGTCACGGTAAATCAGCCAAAAAAATGTATTTAATTCAATTAGCATATATAAATGAATAAGAAAAACGCTCATTCCTTAAGGATTTGTCCCCTGTTCCTGCAGCTAAATAATCCAAATGGATGTAGAACAGAAGAATCTCAAAGGAAAAGGTGCCTTTTCGACACAGGATATAATGACACCGATGACAAACCAGCTTGGCCTTGCTTTGTGTTTGTACCAATCTGAGAACAATAGGGAGTGATCAGTAGACTGCAGAATGCTGCATCCGTCATTACTCCTATCTTTGGGCAACTCTGCCCGGAAGGTGCTCCCATTTTCCCTTCCTATCCTTTTCGTAGGTAATTGTTACCATTGAAATAAGCCCTTCGCTGTTTTTTCTTATTTCTGGTTGCAATGGCTTGATTCACAAACATTCTTTCTAACACCCTTATAGCTGCACGTACATAGTTTACAAGTAGACCTCTAATTACTATTGCTGCACAATCGCTGTCTAACCTGTCAAGTCTCCACAACGGATGCATGGGTCATTTTGCAATCACTCTGCTGTTTGCACAAAGGGAAAAGGAGTGGGTAAGGTGCCTGGCAGCGAGGATTAGGAGGACCATTCTCAGCACCGGGACTTTTTTGGATCGTTGTGTGTTAGAGCCAAACAGATTAGGGCATGTAGAGCCACCCAGGGTCTGCCAGCGCTCTGTACACAAGAACATGCTTTAGAGATTTGTTCACCTGCGTGAGATGGAGCTGGCAAAGCATCAGTATTTACTGTTGCCTCTGGCATGCGGCTTTTCTCCCTGTGCACAGATTCAAAAGTAGTATTTTAAGACATCATTTCAACGTTTCTTTCAAAATAAAAAAGCCTGGGACCTGGAATTTCCTGCAGCTGAGGATGTATTTCTGCACGCTTGTGAATGTTCTGAGTTTCTTCCAAAAACAGAACTTTCCACGAGATGGGGTAACAAATGGGAAATCGTGGCTGTAAGAATTTCAGTTATTCTGGATGTAATGTACTCTCTTTGTACGTGATTAACACCTGCTACTAGCAAGTCATAGCAGAAGTGCTTTTATGGTGTGTGTTGGATGGATGTGCGTTGTACAGCCCTGGTTAACTTCTGTGATGACAGAGCAGCACCTCCCATTCACCTCTGTTGTGATCCAGTGCAACTTTGGCACTGAGTAATACACAAAGCAACTCCAGAGAATCCTGAGGTGTTCCTACACTGCTCTTTTTATCCTTGTCTTGTTCTTGGAGAATCAATCATTTCAGCAAGAAGGGCAAATTCATGTTCCATTCAACCCAAAGAAGGGAGAGTTTATTCCAGTGCACGCTCAAAGACTACAAAATGGAAAAATAAGTGTTGCAAACAATATACTTTGCTTAGGTTCCTTTTTTTTTCTTTCCTTCTCTGAATAACAGAATGAGAGAACTGAAGCCGACACCACAGTAAGATGCTGGGGACCAAAATCACTCAGATGTGCCATTGCGTGCATTGTCTCCAAGTTTAAAAAAAGAACCTTCAGATGCGTAAGCACACCAAATCTTAGGATTAGCGCTGAATTATTCATTGGGAAGTGGAAGATGTTGACTCAGAAATAGCACAGGAGCACAAGCGTCACATGTCCTTCTCCGAGGATCCCGGAAATGTGATTCTTCAAGAAACCAATGACTGAGGTGTAGGAATGTATAAGAATTTAGAATAAAGTGTGATTCACCAGTGAGGAAACCTGGTGGCAAAGCTGCCTATTTTCCTAAAAAAGAAAACTGTTTTGCTGTGCTGTGTAGTTCCAGTTCTCAAACCCAGACCTGTGCTCTTTGGGAACACGTCTCCAGTCACTCTGCTCCCACTAACTCAGCTGATGGGGAGGTTCAGTTGCCAGGTTATAATAAATATTCCAACCCAGGCAGTTGTAGCAGCTATAATGTGATGCAATGGAAGTCAGTGATAGCACTGCTACCACCTCACTTCTACTGCTGCTTCTGCTCTCCTGCACAGGATTCTTGCAAGTCTTGGCAAAACAGTTGCAGAATCAGGTTTGTTCCCACCTGTCTGGGAACAATGGGAGGTGAAGGAGTCACTCCCTTGCCAAATACATAGGTGAATCAAACAGATCTTGAACTGATGCGTGCATTTAGAGTACCAGTGTTTTGGAGAGGGATACAATTTTTTTGCACAAGCACGCTTGGCTCCACATCTATCCAAAAGGGCTCTTAGAGGGATTTAGATTTTATTCCGCATCATTTCTGGATTTCAGAGGTGCTGGTAGCAGCTCGCAGGCAGCTTGCTGAGTTATGAGGCTGTTATGAGCACACATACTCTAAAACTCTTGGCCTGGCCCGAAGAATACCGAGGTCAAAAAGGGAGAGGCCCGCTGAGTCAGAGAGGGTTTTTTCAGCAGTGTTTTTGGATGTTTGTGCTTCTGATCCAACTGTATTCTAATCAAGCTGACTCTTCTTTTAACTGACCCCATCCGTCTTTTGAAGAGCCTGTAATGACGTCAGCTGAGATCTGAAGTACCCACAGAAGCTGCTGCAAGATCAGAAACGACGAGGAAAGAACTCAGTGATTGATGTGGGGCAACTGAAGATCTCTGCTCTCAGAAAGGACAGTCCCCCCCTGCCCCACACTGCTCATCACTGCTGCCTCTTCTTGCACCCAGTCACCACGCAGCCACACCACACCATGCATCTCATCCATCTTTTAGCCTGATTTAGAGGGGAAAAAAAAGACATGACTGTTGTTTTTTGGAACGTGTCAGCAAAGTCACTGCGCAGCCCTCCAGCTGCACGGCTGGACATGGCAGGAGCACGCAGCCAAGGGCAGCTCACCAGTGATCTTATGCCGACGTTACCAGACGTGATGCCATGTGTCAGGTATTTAATAGAGGCTTTCAGAAATACATCAGGTGTGTCGGCATGAGATCCAGGCACTGCAGTGCAGATTCATTAGCTCAGAACATCAGGAAGCACGGGGCTTGCAACAGCAAGATGCAGGACAGGACTCACTGAGATTGGGAAACGGGGAGTCTCGGGGAGGTGGCGAGGATCAAAGCGTTCGGCAGGAGCTCCGACTGCACTGAGACATGGACAGGAAAACCGATAGCAGTGAGAGCAGGGGCAGGGAGAAACATCGCTTCTGCCTCTGACTGCAGGCAGGCAGCCAACAGGCTGAGCTGAGCCCCAGCTGTACGCCTGGCGCCGCGTCCCAGAAGATAGAGTGGACAAAATAAAAAGAGGGAAGGAAAGAAAACATTGAGAAGGAAACTGAAAGCAAGAGAGAGGTCACTGGGTCTGCCCGGCCGTGCCGTGCAAAGATCATCTGCAGCAGCCATAGTCCACATCAGCTACATGCAGTTCTACAGCCCGACAGTATCGTCGTGTCCTGCAATGTGAAGTGGTGATTTTCATTTGTTTATAACTGGAGGTCCACGGATGCTTTCTAGCAGCAGCTAGGAAACTTGCTAAATCCTCCTGTTTTTCCAGGACTATCCAAACAAACAGGCAGAAAAGAAAAATTACAGCACTGGCCCAGGACATTCCCCTCCCTATCGTAAAAAGATCCGCTTCCCTTTTTCTAAATCGAGCTCTGAAAAGCAGATGAACTCTTGCAAAACTCCTTGAAGTGCTGAGGAAATACTGAACAGTTGGGATGAGTGGGAACAAGCAATCCTCACTAATCGGTTTCGATTTCCCTTGAAATACAGCCAATGTCTCCTCTCTGTTCCATGCAATTTTCTGTCTGTTCTTTGGTGACAACCAGGAGCAGGAACGCTAACCAGAACAGCAGGGGTCAGAGGAAAACTCCTCGTCCCAAATGTTTTCTATCCTGGGATGTATTAAAAGATCACTCGTGGGGTATTTCCACTTCTGTGGAAATCTGGGAAAACTACAGCCACGTCACACCAATAAAAGAGAGCAAAAAGCGACCTTAATCTTGATTGCAAAACTACTGAAGCGGAGGAAGTTTGGGAAAGTTTGCATAGGGAAGAGCTGGCGTAGTGGGTGGGAAAAGGAACAAGGCACATTTTCAGTAAAGATGGCAACGACAGCAATGGCACCAAATTGCAGCAGGGATTTGGAAACGAGGAGTTCTGCTGCGGGGAGAACTGAAGAACTGAGTGTAACATCACGAGAGCCATTGGAGACTCACTAACACGTTCAATTTCTTCGTGAGAAGACGTTAGCATCTTGGGCGCGTTTCGATAGCGGTCGGAACCAAGTTGTGAGCAACTTTTACACCCCCAGATGCGATCTTTTCGAGCTTACGGCCGCACCGATGCCCGGCGGAGGATCCCCGGGTGGCACAACAGATGTGCGGGGCACACGCTCGGCTCAACAGTGCGGGCGCCGGGGGAAGCGGTTCCAACGGGCAGCAGGCACGACGAGGGGCCGCCCAGGTGGGTTGGCCGCCGCCGCCGCCCTCCGAGGCCGCTCCCCCTCGGCTCGGGTTACCTGGGCGGGTCGCGGCGCGGCTCTTCCCGTCTGGCCCGGCCCCCGCGACGGGAAGTGCGAGCGTGCGGTCGCGCTCGGACGGACGGAACGGAGGAGCTATGGAGAGCGGCGGTTCGTTCCGAGCTCCGCCGCGGTGTCGGCTGCTGTTCGTCGCCGCGTGTTTTGCGGTGACGGCTGCAGGTGAGCGGGGCCGGGCCGGGGGGAGGCGGGCAGAGAGAGCCGGGTTCGGTGCCGGCGCGGAGCGGTCATCAGCGAAAGGCTGAGGGCGGACGGACCGACGGACGGCTGGCGGCTGGGGGGACCGGTTGGCACGGCCCGCATCGTGTGCCGAAATCAAACGCTTTCGTTTCGTGGCCGCATCGCCCGAAGTGCGTAAGCTTCAGAGGGATCAGCGCCCGCATTGCGCTGCGCCTCGTCCGGCTGAAAACCCTGCGTGTCGACGGCG